>JAGDYQ010000081.1:1121035-1236026 GCA_021962125.1 Bulinus truncatus | reverse complement strand
TTTTACATTTAGTCCAGTCCAATGTCGATCTGAAGGTACCTGGTTCGATCTCCGGTGAGGACCAAGGAAATTTTTCAGGTCTTGGCTCAAGTTCCCGATATATCTCCCGTGGTGCCTCCATGGCCATTGCACTATCGGCTATGGTGGAGATGAAAGAAGGGCACCATAAAACCGTCCCATTAGTGGTTTATAGGATCTAAGGGATTTCATCTCATCCTTACAGGGACTTTACACATGATATTGATCACTATATACTGTATCATTTTACATTTAGTCCAGTCCAATGTATATAATATGAACAACGTTATGATACTGATCACTATATACTGTATCATTTTACATTTAGTCCAGTCCAATGTATATAATATGAACAACGTTATGATACTGATCACTATATACTGTATCATTTTACATTTAGTCCAGTCCAATGTATAAAATATGAACAACGTTATGATACTGATCACTATATACTGTATCATTTTACATTTAGTCCAGTCCAATGTATAAAATATGAACAACGTTATGATATTGATCACTATATACTGTATCATTTTACATTTAGTCCAGTCCAATGTATATAATATGAACAACGTTATGATATTGATCACTATATACTGTATCATTTTACATTTAGTCCAGTCCAATGTATATAATATGAACAACGTTATGATATTGATCATTATATACTGTATCATTTTACATTTAGTCCAGTCCAATGTATATAATATGAACAACATTACGATATTGATCACTATATACTGTATCATTTTACATTTAGTCCAATCCAATGTATATAATATGAACAACATTACGATATTGATCATGTATACTGTATCATTTTACATTTAGTCCAGTCCAATGTGTATATAATATGAACAACGTTACGATATTGATCACTTATATACTGTATCATTTTACATTTAGTCCAGTCCAATGTATATAATATGAACAACATTATGATATTGATCACTATATACTGTATCATTTTACATTTAGTCCAGTCCAATGTATATAATATGAACAACGTTTTGATATTGATCACTATATACTGTATCATTTTACATTTAGTCCAGTCCAATGTATATAATATGAACAACGTTTTGATATTGATCACTATATACTGTATCATTTTACATTTAGTCCAGTCCAATGTATATAATATGAACAACGTTATGATATTGATCACTATATACTGTATCATTTTACATTTAGTCCAGTCCAATGTATAAAATATGAACAACGTTATGATATTGATCACTATATACTGTATCATTTTACATTTAGTCCAGTCCAATGTATATAATATGAACAACGTTATGATATTGATCACTATATACTGTATCATTTTACATTTAGTCCTGGTCCAATGTATATAATATGAACAACGTTATGATATTGATCACTATATACTGTATCATTTTACATTTAGTCCAGTCCAATGTATATAATATGAACAACGTTATGATATTGATCACTATAAACTGTATCATTTTACATTTAGTCCAGTCCAATGTATATAATATGAACAACGTTATGATATTGATCACTATAAACTGTATCATTTTACATTTAGTCCAGTCCAATGTATATAATATGAACAACGTTATGATATTGATCACTATATACTGTATCATTTTACATTTAGTCCAGTCCAATGTATATAATATGAACAACGTTATGATATTGATCACTATATACTGTATCATTTTACATTTAGTCCAGTCCAATGTATATAATATGAACAACGTTATGATATTGATCACTATATACTGTATCATTTTACATTTAGTCCAGTCCAATGTATATAATATGAACAACGTTATGATATTGATCACTATATACTGTATCATTTTACATTTAGTCCAGTCCAATGTATATAATATGAACAACGTTATGATATTGATCACTATATACTGTATCATTTTACATTTAGTCCAGTCCAATGTATATAATATGAACAACGTTATGATATTGATCACTATATACTGTATCATTTTACATTTAGTCCAGTCCAATGTGTATAATATGAACAACATTTTGATATTGATCACTATATACTGTATCATTTTACATTTAGTCCAGTCCAATGTATATAATATGAACAACGTTATGATATTGATCACTATAAACTGTATCATTTTACATTTAGTCCAGTCCAATGTATATAATATGAACAACGTTATGATATTGATCACTATATACTGTATCATTTTACATTTAGTCCAGTCCAATGTATATAATATGAACAACGTTATGATATTGATCACTATATACTGTATCATTTTACATTTAGTCCAGTCCAATGTATATAATATGAACAACGTTATGATATTGATCACTATATACTGTATCATTTTACATTTAGTCCAGTCCAATGTATATAATATGAACAACGTTATGATATTGATCACTATATACTGTATCATTTTACATTTAGTCCAGTCCAATGTGTATAATATGAACAACGTTATGATATTGATCACTATATACTGTATCATTTTACATTTAGTCCAGTCCAATGTATATAATATGAACAACGTTATGATATTGATCACTATATACTGTATCATTTTACATTTAGTCCAGTCCAATGTATATAATATGAACAACGTTATGATATTGATCACTAAATACTGTATCATTTTACATTTAGTCCAGTCCAATGTATATAATATGAACAACGTTATGATATTGATCACTATATACTGTATCATTTTACATTTAGTTCAGTCCAATGTATATAATATGAACAACGTTATGATACTGATCACTATATACTGTATCATTTTACATTTAGTCCAGTCCAATGTATAAAATATGAACAACGTTATGATATTGATCACTATATACTGTATCATTTTACATTTAGTCCAGTCCAATGTATATAATATGAACAACGTTATGATATTGATCACTATATACTGTATCATTTTACATTTAGTCCAGTCCAATGTATATAATATGAACAACGTTATGATATTGATCATTATATACTGTATCATTTTACATTTAGTCCAGTCCAATGTATATAATATGAACAACATTACGATATTGATCACTATATACTGTATCATTTTACATTTAGTCCAATCCAATGTATATAATATGAACAACATTACGATATTGATCAGTGTATACTGTATCATTTTACATTTAGTCCAGTCCAATGTATATAATATGAACAACGTTACGATATTGATCACTATATACTGTATCATTTTACATTTAGTCCAGTCCAATGTATATAATATGAACAACATTATGATATTGATCACTATATACTGTATCATTTTACATTTAGTCCAGTCCAATGTATATAATATGAACAACGTTTTGATATTGATCACTATATACTGTATCATTTTACATTTAGTCCAGTCCAATGTATATAATATGAACAACGTTATGATATTGATCACTATATACTGTATCATTTTACATTTAGTCCAGTCCAATGTATATAATATGAACAACGTTATGATATTGATCACTATATACTGTATCATTTTACATTTAGTCCAGTCCAATGTATAAAATATGAACAACGTTATGATATTGATCACTATATACTGTATCATTTTACATTTAGTCCAGTCCAATGTATATAATATGAACAACGTTATGATATTGATCACTATATACTGTATCATTTTACATTTAGTCCAGTCCAATGTATATAATATGAACAACGTTATGATATTGATCACTATATACTGTATCATTTTACATTTAGTCCAGTCCAATGTATATAATATGAACAACGTTATGTTATTGATCACTATAAACTGTATCATTTTACATTTAGTCCAGTCCAATGTATATAATATGAACAACGTTATGATATTGATCACTATAAACTGTATCATTTTACATTTAGTCCAGTCCAATGTATATAATATGAACAACGTTATGATATTGATCACTATATACTGTATCATTTTACATTTAGTCCAGTCCAATGTATATAATATGAACAACGTTATGATATTGATCACTATATACTGTATCATTTTACATTTAGTCCAGTCCAATGTATATAATATGAACAACGTTATGATATTGATCACTATATACTGTATCATTTTACATTTAGTCCAGTCCAATGTATATAATATGAACAACGTTATGATATTGATCACTATATACTGTATCATTTTACATTTAGTCCAGTCCAATGTATATTATATGAACAACGTTATGATATTGATCACTATATACTGTATCATTTTACATTTAGTCCAGTCCAATGTATATAATATGAACAACGTTATGATATTGATCACTATATACTGTATCATTTTACATTTAGTCCAGTCCAATGTGTATAATATGAACAACATTTTGATATTGATCACTATATACTGTATCATTTTACATTTAGTCCAGTCCAATGTATATAATATGAACAACGTTATGATATTGATCACTATATACTGTATCATTTTACATTACATTTAGTCCAGTCCAATGTATTTAATATGAACAACATTATGATATTGATCACTATATACTGTATCATTTTACATTTAGTCCAGTCCAATGTATATAATATGAACAACGTTATGATATTGATCACTATATACTGTATCATTTTACATTTAGTCCAGTCCAATGTATATAATATGAACAACGTTATGATATTGATCACTATATACTGTATCATTTTACATTTAGTCCAGTCCAATGTATATAATATGAACAACGTTATGATATTGATCACTATATACTGTATCATTTTACATTTAGTCCAGTCCAATGTATATAATATGAACAACGTTATGATATTGATCACTATATACTGTATCATTTTACATTTAGTCCAGTCCAATGTGTATAATATGAACAACGTTATGATATTGATCACTATAAACTGTATCATTTTACATTTAGTCCAGTCCAATGTATATAATATGAACAACGTTATGATATTGATCACTAAATACTGTATCATTTTACATTTAGTCCAGTCCAATGTATATAATATGAACAACGTTATGATATTGATCACTATATACTGTATCATTTTACATTTAGTTCAGTCCAATGTATATAATATGAACAACGTTATGATATTGATCACTATATACTGTATCATTTTACATTTAGTCCAGTCCAATGTATATAATATGAACAACGTTATGATATTGATCACTATATACTGTATCATTTTACATTTAGTCCAGTCCAATGTATATAATATGAACAACGTTATGATATTGATCACTATATACTGTATCATTTTACATTTAGTCCAGTCCAATGTATATAATATGAACAACGTTATGATATTGATCACTATATACTGTATCATTTTACATTTAGTCCAGTCCAATGTATATAATATGAACAACGTTACGATATTGATCACTATATACTGTATCATTTTACATTTAGTCCAGTCCAATGTATATAATATGAACAACATTATGATATTGATCACTATATACTGTATCATTTTACATTTAGTCCAGTCCAATGTATATAATATGAACAACGTTTTGATATTGATCACTATATACTGTATCATTTTACATTTAGTCCAGTCCAATGTATATAATATGAACAACGTTTGATATTGATCACTATATACTGTATCATTTTACATTTAGTCCAGTCCAATGTATATAATATGAACAACGTTATGATATTGATCACTATATACTGTATCATTTTACATTTAGTCCAGTCCAATGTATAAAATATGAACAACGTTATGATATTGATCACTATATACTGTATCATTTTTACATTTAGTCCAGTCCAATGTATATAATATGAACAACGTTATGATATTGATCACTATATACTGTATCATTTTACATTTAGTCCAGTCCAATGTATATAATATGAACAACGTTATGATATTGATCACTATAAACTGTATCATTTTACATTTAGTCCAGTCCAATGTATATAATATGAACAACGTTATGATATTGATCACTATAAACTGTATCATTTTACATTTAGTCCAGTCCAATGTATATAATATGAACAACGTTATGATATTGATCACTATATACTGTATCATTTTTACAGTAGTCCCAGTCCAATGTATATAATATGAACAACGTTATGATATTGATCACTATATACTGTATCATTTACATTTAGTCCAGTCCAATGTATATAATATGAACAACGTTATGATATTGATCACTATATACTGTATCATTTTACATTTAGTCCAGTCCAATGTATATAATATGAACAACGTTATGATATTGATCACTATATACTGTATCATTTACATTTAGTCCAGTCCAATGTATATAATATGAACAACGTTATGATATTGATCACTATATACTGTATCATTTTACATTTAGTCCAGTCCAATGTATATAATATGAACAACGTTATGATATTGATCACTATATACTGTATCATTTTACATTTAGTCCAGTCCAATGTATATAATATGATCACTATATACTGTATATTTAGTCCAGTTATGATATTGATCACTATATACTGTATCATTTTACATTTAGTCCAGTCCAATGTATATAATATGAACAACATTATGATATTGATCACTATATACTGTATCATTTTACATTTAGTCCAGTCCAATGTGTATAATATGAACAACGTTATGATATTGATCACTATATACTGTATCATTTTACATTTAGTCCAGTCCAATGTATATATTGATCACTATATACTGAACAACGTTATGATATTGATCACTATATACTGTATCATTTTACATTTAGTCCAGTCCAATGTATATAATATGAACAACGTTATGATATTGATCACTATATACTGTATCATTTTACATTTAAGTCCAGTCCAATGTATATAATATGAACAACGTTATGATATTGATCACTAAATACTGTATCATTTTACATTTAGTCCAGTCCAATGTATATAATATGAACAACGTTATGATATTGATCACTATATACTGTATCATTTTACATTTAGTTCAGTCCAATGTATATAATATGAACAACGTTATGATATTGATCACTATATACTGTATCATTTTACATTTAGTCCAGTCCAATGTATATAATATGAACAACGTTATGATATTGATCACTATATACTGTATCATTTTACATTTAGTCAGTCCAATGTATATAATATGAACAACGTTATGATATTGATCACTATATACTGTATCATTTTACATTTAGTCCAGTCCAATGTATATAATATGAACAACGTTACAGTATTGATCACTATATACTGTATCATTTTACATTTAGTCCAGTCCAATGTATATAATATGAACAACGTTATGATATTAATCACTATATATACTGTATCATTTTTACATTTTAGTCCAGTCCAATGTATATAATATGAACAACATATTGATTATATACTTATCATTTGTGTATCATCCAATGTATATAATATAACAACGTTATGATATTGATCACTATATACTGTATCATTTTACATTTAGTCCAGTCAATGTATATAATATGAACAGTAACGTTATGTTATTGATCACTATAAGCACATTAGTCCAGTCAATGGCATATAACAACGTTATGATATTGATCACTATATACTGTATCATTTTACATTTAGTCCAGTCCAATGAATAAAATATGAACAACGTTATGATATTGATCACTATATACTGTATCATTTTACATTTAGTCCAGTCAATTATATAATATGGTTAACTATATATTAATCATATATACTATCATTTAATTTATAGTCCAATGTATATAATATGAACAACGTCTATGATATTGATCACTATATACTGTATCATTTTACATTTAGTCCAGTCCAATGTATATAATATGAACAACGTTATGTTATTGATCACTATAAACTGTATCATTTTACATTTAGTCCAGTCCAATGTATATAATATGAACAACGTTATGATATTGATCACTATAAACTGTATCATTTTACATTAGTCAGTCCAATGTATATAATATAGACAACGTTATGATATTGATCACTATATACTGTATCATTTACATTTAGTCAGTCCAATGTATATAATATGAACAACGTTATGATATTGATCACTATATACTGTATCATTTCACATTTAGTCCAGTCCAATGTATATAATATGAACAACATTATGATATTGATCACTATATACTGTATCATTTTACATTTAGTCCAGTCCAATGTATATAATATGAACAACGTTATGATATTGATCACTATATACTGTATCATTTAACATTTAGTCCAGTCCAATGTATATAATATGAACAACGTTATGATATTGATCACTATATACTGTATCATTTTACATTTAGTCCAGTCCAATGTATTTAATATAAACAACATT
Organism: Bulinus truncatus; assembly: GCA_021962125.1. NCBI lineage: Eukaryota > Metazoa > Mollusca > Gastropoda > Planorbidae > Bulinus > Bulinus truncatus. Next base: position 1,227,733 of record JAGDYQ010000081.1, on the reverse strand, counting down.
ATGATATTGATCACTATATACTGTATCATTTTACATTTAGTCAGTCCAATGTGTATAATATGAACAACGTTATAATATTGATCACTATATACTGTATCATTTTACATTTAGTCCAGTCCAATGTATATAATATGAACAACGTTATGATATTGATCACTAAATACTGTATCATTTTACATTTAGCTCAGTCCAATGTGTATAATATGAACAACGTTATAATATTGATCACTATAAACTGTATCATTTTACATTTAGTCCAGTCCAATGTATATAATATGAACAACGTTATGATATTGATCACTAAATACTGTATCATTTGATATCCAGTCCAATGTATATAATATGAACAACGTTATATGATATTGATCACTATATACTGTATCATTTTACATTTAGTCCAGTCCAATGTATATAATATGAACAACGTTATGATATTGATCACTATATACATGTATCATTTTTACATTTAGTCCAGTCCAATGTATATAATATGAACAACGTTATGATATTGATCACTATAAACTGTATCATTTTACATTTAGTCCAGTCCAATGTATATAATATGAACAACGTTATGATACTAATCACTATATACTGTCATTTTTACATTTAGTCCAGTCCAATGTATATAATAGGAACAACGTTATGATATTGATCACTATATACTGTATCATTTTTACATTCAGTCCAGTCCAATATATATAATATAGAACAACGTTATGATATTGATCACTATATACTGTATCATTTTACATTTAGTCCAGTCCAATGTATATAATATGAACAACGTTATGATATTGGTTACTATATACTGTATCGTTTTACTCTCCAATATATATAAAAACTTATATATTATCATATATACTTATCATTTTAATTTATCATAATTATATAATATAAAACTTATGATATTGATCATATATACTGTGTCATTTTACATTTAGCCAGTCCAATGTATATAATATGAACAACATTTTGATATTGATCACTATATACTGTATCATTTTACATTTAGTCCAGTCCAATGTATATAATATGAACAACGTTATGATATTGATCACACTATACTGTATCAGTCCAATGTATATAATATGAACAACTACATGATATTGATCACCTATAAACTGTCTCATACTACATTTAGTCCAGTCCAATGTATATAATATGAACAACGTTATGATATTGATCACTATATACTGTATCATTTTACATTTAGTCCAGTCCAATGTATATATAATATGAACAACGTTATGATATTGATCACTATATACTGTATCATTTTACATCTAGTCCAGTCCAATGTATATAATATGAACAACGTTATGATATTGATCACTATATACTGTATCATTTTACATTTAGTCCAGTCCAATGTATATAATATGAACAACGTTATGATATTGATCACTATATACTGTATCATTTTACATTTAGTCCAGTCCAATGTGTATAATATGAACAACGTTATGATATTGATCACTATATATCATTTATATAGTCAGTCCAATGTGTATAATATGAACAACGTTATGATATTGATCACTATAAACTGTATCATTTTACATATAGTCCAGTCCAATGTATATAATATGAACAACGTTATGATATTGATCACTAAATACTGTATCATTTTACATTTAGTCCAGTCCAATATATATAATATGAACAACATTATGATATTGATCACTATAAACTATATCATTTTTACATTTAGTCCAGTCCAATGTATATGATATGAACAACGTTACGATATTGATCACTACTATCCTGTATCATTTTACATTTGTCCAGTCCAATGATATAATATGAACAACGTTATGATATTGATCACTATATACTGTATCATTTCAAACCAACCAAAATAATATTTACATTTAGTCAGTCCAATGTATATAATATGAACAACGTTATGATATTAATCACTTCCATATACTGTATCATTTTACATTTAGTCCAGTCCAATGTATATAATATGAACAACGTTATGATATTGATCACTATATACTGTATCATTTTACATTTAGTCCAGTCCAATGTATATAATATGAACAACGTTATGATATTGATCACTATATACTGATATCCTTTGTCAATGTATATAATATGAACAACGTTATGATATTGATCACTATATACTGTATCATTTTACATTACAGTCCAGTCCAATGTATATAATATGAACAACGTTATGATATTGATCACTATATACTGTATCATTTTACATTTAGTCAAGTCCAATGTATCAAATATGAACAACGTTATGATATTGATCACAATATACTGTATCATTTTACGTTTAGTCCAGTCCAATGTATATAATATGAACAACGTTATGATATTGATCACTATATACTGTATCATTTTACATTAAGTCCAGTCCAATGTATATAATATGAACAACGTTATGATATTAATCACTATATACGTATCATTTTACATTTAGTCTAGTCCAATGTATATAATATGAACAACGTTTTTGATCACTATAAACTGTATCATTTTACATTTAGTCAGTCAATGTATATAATATGAAAACGTTATGATATTGATCCCTCTAAACTGTATCATTTTACATTTTAGTCCAATCCAATCATCTATCATCTCGAACAACGTTATGATATTGATCACTATATACTGTATCATTTTACATTTAGTCAGTCCAATGTACATAATATGAACCTTGATAACATTATGATATTGATCACTATATACTGTATCATTTTACATTTAGTCCAGTCCAATGTATATAATATGAACAACTTTACTGATATTGATCACTATACTCTGTATCATTTTACATTTAGTCCAGTCCAATGTATATAATATGAACAACGTTATGATATTGATCACTATATACTGTATCATTTTACATTTAGTCCAGTCCAATGTATATAATATGAACAACGTTATGATATTGATCACTATATACTGTATCATTTTACATTTAGTCCAGTCCAATGTATATAATATGAACAACGTTATGATATTGATCGCTATATACTGTATCATTTTACATTAAGTCCAGTCCAATGTATATAATATGAACAACGTTATGATATTGATCACTAAATACTGTATCATTTTACATTAGTCAGTCATTATTCATAATATGAACAACGTTATGATGATCACTATATATAATAATCATTTTGTTAGTTCAGTCCAATGTATATAATATGAACAACGTTATGATATTGATCACTATATACTGTATCATTTTACATTTAGTCCAGTCCAATGTATATAATATGAACTTAACGTTATGATATTGATCACTATATACTGTATCATTGTACACATTTAGTCCAGTCCAATGTATATAATATGAACAACGTTATGATATTGATCACTATATACTGTATCATTTTACATTTAGTCCAGTCCAATGTATAATATGAACAACGTTACGATATTGATCACTATATACTGTATCATTTAAATTTAGTCAGTCCAATGTATATAATATGAACAACGTTACGATGTAATCACTATATACTGTATCATTTTATTTAGTCAGTCCAATGTATATAATATGAACAACATTATGATATTGATCACTATATACTGTATCATTTTATTAGTCAGTCCAATGTATATAATATGAACAACGTTTTTGATATTGATCACTATATACTGTATCATTTTACATTTAGTCCAGTCCAATGTATATAATATGAACAACGTTATGATATTGATCACTATATACTGTATCATTTTACATTTAGTCCAGTCCAATGTATAATATGAACAACGTTATGATAGTGATCACTATATACTGTATCATTTACATTTAGTCCAGTCCAATGTATATAATATGAACAACGTTATGATATTGATCACTATATACTGTATCATTTTACATTTAGTCCAGTCCAATGTATATAATATGAACAACGTTATGATATTGATCACTATATACTGTATCATTTTACATTTAGTCCAGTCCAATGTATATAATATGAACAACGTTATGATATTGATCACTATATACTGTATCATTTTACATTTAGTCCAGTCCAATGTATATAATATGAACAACGTTATGATATTGATCACTATATACTGTATCATTTTACATTTAGTCCAGTCCAATGTATATAATATGAACAACGTTATGATATTGATCACTATATACTGTATCATTTTACATTTAGTCCAGTCCAATGTATATAATATGAACAACGTTATGATATTGATCACTATATACTGTATCATTTTACATTTAGTCCAGTCCAATGTATATAATATGAACAACGTTATGATATTGATCACTATATACTGTATCATTTTACATTTAGTCCAGTCCAATGTATATAATATGAACAACGTTAGATGATTGATCTGCGCCTTATACTGTATCATTTGGCATTTAGTCCAGTCCAATGTATATAATATGAACAACGTTATGATATTGATCACTATATACTGTATCATTTTACATTTAGTCCAGTCCAATGTATATAATATGAACAACGTTATGATATTGATCACTATATACTGTATCATTTTACATTTAGTCCAGTCCAATGTATATAATATGAACAACATTATGATATTGATCACTATATACTGTATCATTTTACATTTAGTCCAGTCCAATGTATATAATATGAACAACATTATGATATTGATCACTATATACTGTATCATTTTACATTTAGTCCAGTCCAATGTATATAATATGAACAACGTTATGATATTGATCACTATATACTGTATCATTTTACATTTAGTCCAGTCCAATGTGTATAATATGAACAACGTTAAGATATTGATCACTATATACTGTATCATTTTACATTTAGTCCAGTCCAATGTATATAATATGAACAACGTTATGATATTGATCACTATATACTGTATCATTTTACATTTAGTCCAGTCCAATGTATATAATATGAACAACGTTATGATATTGATCACTATATACTGTATCATTTTACATTTAGTCCAGTCCAACGTTATGATATTGATCACTATATACTGTATCATTTTTATGATAGTCCAGTCCAATGTGTATAATATGAACAACGTTATGATATTGATCACTATATACTGTACCATTTTACATTTAGTCCAGTCCAATGTATATTATATGAACAACGTTATGATATTGATCACTATATACTGTATCATTTTACATTTAGTCCAGTCCAATGTATATAATATGAACAACGTTATGATATTGATCACTATATACTGTATCATTTTACATTTAGTCCAGTCCAATGTATATAATATGAACAACGTTATGATATTGATCACTATATACTGTATCATTTTACATTTAGTCCAGTCCAATGTATATAATATGAACAACGTTTGATATTGATCACTATATACTGTATCATTTTACATTTAGTCCAGTCCAATGTATATGATATGAACAACATTATGATATTGATCACTATATACTGTATCATTTTACATTTAGTCCAGTCCAATGTATATAATATGAACAACATTATGATATTGATCACTATATACTGTATCATTTTACATTTAGTCCAGTCCAATGTATATAATATGAACAACATTATGATATTGATCACTATATACTGTATCATTTTTTTACATTTAGTCCAGTCCAATGTATATAATATGAACAACATTATGATATTGATCACTGTATACTGTATCATTTTACATTTAGTCCAGTCCAATGCATATAATATGAACAACATTATGATATTGATCACTGAATACTGTATCATTTTTTTACATTTAGTCCAGTCCAATGTATATAATATGAACAACATTATGATATTGATCACTGTATACTGTATCATTTTACATTTAGTCCAGTCCAATGTGTATAATATGAACAACGTTATGATATTGATCACTGTATACTGTATCATTTTACATTTAGTCCAGTCCAATGTATATAATATGAACAACATTATGATATTGATCACTGTATACTGTATCATTTTACATTTAGTCCAGTCCAATGTATATAATATGAACAACATTATGATATTGATCACTGTATACTGTATCATTTTACATTTAGTCCAGTCCAATGTGTATAATATGAACAAATTTATGATATTGATCACTATATACTGTATCATTTTACCTTTAGTCCAGTCCAATGTATATAATATGAACAACGTTATGATATTGATCACTGTATACTGTATCATTTTACATTTAGTCCAGTCCAATGTATATAATATGAACAACATTATGATATTGATCACTGTATACTGTATTATGATATTGATCACTGTATACTGTATCATTTTACATTTAGTCCAGTCCAATGTATATAATATGAACAACGTTATGATATTGATCACTGTATACTGTATCATTTTACATTTAGTCCAGTCCAATGTATATAATATGAACAACGTTATGATATTGATCACTATATACTGTATCATTTTACATTTAGTCCAGTCCAATGTATATAATATGAACAACGTTATGATATTGATCACTATATACTGTATCATTTTACATTTAGTCCAGTCCAATGTATATAATATGAACAACGTTATGATATTGATCACTATATACTGTATCATTTTACATTTAGTCCAGTCCAATGTATATGATATGAACAACATTATGATATTGATCACTATATACTGTATCATTTTACATTTAGTCCAGTCCAATGTATATAATATGAACAACATTATGATATTGATCACTATATACTGTATCATTTTACATTTAGTCCAGTCCAATGTATATAATATGAACAACATTATGATATTGATCACTATATACTGTATCATTTTACATTTAGTCCAGTCCAATGTATATAATATGAACAACATTATGATATTGATCACTGTATACTGTATCATTTTACATTTAGTCCAGTCCAATGCATATAATATGAACAACATTATGATATTGATCACTGAATACTGTATCATTTTACATTTAGTCCAGTCCAATGTATATAATATGAACAACATTATGATATTGATCACTGTATACTGTATCATTTTACATTTAGTCCAGTCCAATGTGTATAATATGAACAACGTTATGATATTGATCACTGTATACTGTATCATTTTACATTTAGTCCAGTCCAATGTATATAATATGAACAACATTATGATATTGATCACTGTATACTGTATCATTTTACATTTAGTCCAGTCCAATGTGTATAATATGAACAACATTATGATATTGATCACTGTATACTGTATCATTTTACATTTAGTCCAGTCCAATGTGTATAATATGAACAAATTTATGATATTGATCACTATATACTGTATCATTTTACCTTTAGTCCAGTCCAATGTATATAATATGAACAACGTTATGATATTGATCACTGTATACTGTATCATTTTACATTTAGTCCAGTCCAATGTATATAATATGAACAACATTATGATATTGATCACTGTATACTGTATCATTTTACATTTAGTCCAGTCCAATGTATATAATATGAACAACGTTATGATATTGATCACTGTATACTGTATCATTTTACATTTAGTCCAGTCCAATGTATATAATATGAACAACGTTATGATATTGATCACTATATACTGTATCATTTTACATTTAGTCCAGTCCAATGTATATAATATGAACAACGTTATGATATTGATCACTATATACTGTATCATTTTACATTTAGTCCAGTCCAATGTATATAATATGAACAACGTTATGATATTGATCACTGTATACTGTATCATTTTACATTTAGTCCAGTCCAATGTGTATAATATGAACAACGTTATGATATTGATCACTGTATACTGTATCATTTTACATTTAGTCCAGTCCAATGTGTATAATATGAACAACATTATGATATTGATCACTATATACTGTATCATTTTACCTTTAGTCCAGTCCAATGTATATAATATGAACAACATTATGATATTGATCACTGTATACTGTATCATTTTACATTTAGTCCAGTCCAATGTATATAATATGAACAACGTTATGATATTGATCACTATATACTGTATCATTTTACATTTAGTCCAGTCCAATGTATATAATATGATCAACGTTATGATATTGATCACTATATACTGTATCATTTTACATTTAGTCCAGTCCAATGTATATAATATGAACAACGTTATGATATTGATCACTCTATACTGTATCATTTTACATTTAGTCCAGTCCAATGTATATAATTTGAACAACATTACGATATTGATCACTATATACTGTATCATTTTACATTTAGTCCAGTCCAATGTATATAATATGAACAACATTACGATATTGATCACTGTATACTGTATCATTTTACATTTAGTCCAGTCCAATGTATATAATATGAACAACATTACGATATTGATCACTGTATACTGTATCATTTTACATTTAGTCCAGTCCAATGTATATAATATGAACAACGTTACGATATTGATCACTGTATACTGTATCATTTTACATTTAGTCCAGTCCAATGTATATAATATGAACAACGTTATGATATTGATCACTGTATACTGTATCATTTTACATTTAGTCCAGTCCAATGTATATAATATGAACAACGTTATGATATTGATCACTGTATACTGTGTCATTTTACATTTAGTCCAGTCCAATGTATATAATATGAACAACGTTATGATATTGATCACTGTATACTGTGTCATTTTACATTTAGTCCAGTCCAATGTATATAATATGAACAACGTTATGATATTGATCACTGTATACTGTGTCATTTTACATTTAGTCCATTCCAATGTTTATAATATGAACAACGTTATGATATTGATCACTATATACTGTATCATTTTACATTTAGTCCAGTCCAATGTATATAATATGAACAACGTTATGATATTGATCACTATATACTGTATCATTTTACATTTAGTCCAGTCCAATGTATATAATATAAACAACGTTATGATATTGATCACTATATACTGTATCATTTTACATTTAGTCCAGTCCAATGTATATAATATGAACAACGTTATGATATTGATCACTATATACTGTATCATTTTACATTTAGTCCAGTCCAATGTATATAATATGAACAACATTATGATATTGATCACTATATACTGTATCATTTTACATTTAGTCCAGTCCAATGTATATAATATGAACAACGTTATGATATTGATCACTATATACTGTATCATTTTAAATTTAGTCCAGTCCAATGTATATAATATGAACAACGTTATGATATTGATCACTATATACTGTATCATTTTAAATTTAGTCCAGTCCAATGTATATAATATGAACAACGTTATGATATTGATCACTATATACTGTATCATTTTACATTTAGTCCAGTCCAATGTATATAATATGAACAACGTTATGATATTGATCACTGTATACTGTATCATTTTACATTTAGTCCAGTCCAATGTATATAATATGAACAACGTTATGATATTGATCACTGTATACTGTATCATTGTACATTTAGTCCAGTCCAATGTATATAATATGAACAACATTATGATATTGATCACTGTATACTGTATCATTTTACATTTAGTCCAGTCCAATGTATATAATATGAACAACGTTATGATATTGATCACTGTATACTGTATCATTTTACATTTAGTCCAGTCCAATGTATATAATATGAACAACGTTACGATATTGATCACTATATACTGTATCATTTTACATTTAGTCCAGTCCAATGTATATAATATGAACAACATTACGATATTGATCACTATATACTGTATCATTTTACATTTAGTCCAGTCCAATGTATATAATATGAACAACATTATGATATTGATCACTATATTCTGTATCATTTTACATTTAGTCCAGTCCAATGTATATAATATGAACAACGTTATGATATTGATCACTATATACTGTATCATTTTACATTTAGTCCAGTCCAATGTATATAATATGAACAACGTTATGATATTGATCACTATATACTGTATCATTTTACATTTAGTCCAGTCCAATGTATATAATATGAACAACGTTATGATATTGATCACTATATACTGTATCATTTTACATTTAGTCCAGTCCAATGTATAAAATATGAACAACGTTATTATATTGATCACTATATACTGTATCATTTTACATTTAGTCCTGTCCAATGTATATAATATGAACAACGTTTTGTTATTGATCACTATAAACTGTATCATTTTACATTTAGTCCAGTCCAATGTATATAATATGAACAACGTTATGTTATTGATCACTATAAACTGTATCATTTTACATTTAGTCCAGTCCAATGTATATAATATGAACAACGTTATGATATTGATCACTATAAACTGTATCATTTTACATTTAGTCCAGTCCAATGTATATAATATGAACAACGTTATGATATTGATCACTATAGACTGTATCATTTTACATTTAGTCCAGTCCAATGTATATAATATGAACAACGTTATGATATTGATCACTATATACTGTATCGTTTTACATTTAGTCCAGTCCAATGTGTTTAATATGAACAACGTTATGATATTGATCACTATATACTGTATCATTTTACATTTAGTCCAGTCCAATGTGTATAATATGAACAACGTTATGATATTGATCACTATATACTGTATCATTTTACATTTAGTCCAGTCCAATGTGTATAATATGAACAACGTTATGATATTGATCACTATAAACTGTATCATTTTACATTTAGTCCAGTCCAATGTATATAATATGAACAACGTTATGATATTGATCACTATATACTGTATCATTTTACATTTAGTCCAGTCCAATGTATATAATATGAACAACGTTATGATATTGATCACTATATACTGTATCATTTTACATTTAGTCCAGTCCAATGTATATAATATGAACAACATTATGATATTGATCACTGTATACTGTATCATTTTACATTTAGTCCAGTCCAATGTATATAATATGAACAACATTATGATATTGATCACTGTATACTGTATCATTTTACATTTAGTCCAGTCCAATGTGTATAATATGAACAACATTATGATATTGATCACTATATACTGTATCATTTTACATTTAGTCCAGTCCAATGTATATAATATGAACAACATTATGATATTGATCACTATATACTGTATCATTTTACCTTTAGTCCAGTCCAATGTATATAATATGAACAACATTATGATATTGATCACTATATACTGTATCATTTACATTTAGTCCAGTCCAATGTATATAATATGAACAACATTATGATATTGATCACTATATACTGTATCATTTTACATTTAGTCCAGTCCAATGTATATAATATGAACAACATTATGATATTGATCACTGTATACTGTATCATTTTACATTTAGTCCAGTCCAATGTATATAATATGAACAACATTATGATATTGATCACTGTATACTGTATCATTTTACATTTAGTCCAGTCCAATGTATATAATATGAACAACATTATGATATTGATCACTGTATACTGTATCATTTTACATTTAGTCCAGTCCAATGTATATAATATGAACAACATTATGATATTGATCACTGTATACTGTATCATTTTACATTTAGTCCAGTCCAATGTATATAATATGAACAACGTTATGATATTGATCACTGTATACTGTATCATTTTACATTTAGTCCAGTCCAATGTATATAATATGAACAACGTTATGATATTGATCACTATATACTGTATCATTTTACATTTAGTGCAGTCCAATGTATATAATATGAACAACGTTATGATATTTATCACTATATACTGTATCATTTTACATTTAGTCCAGTCCAATGTATATAATATGAACAACGTTATGATATTGATCACTGTATACTGTATCATTTTACATTTAGTCCAGTCCAATGTATATAATATGAACAACATTATGATATTGATCACTATATACTGTATCATTTTACATTTAGTCCAGTCCAATGTATATAATATGAACAACATTATGATATTGATCACTATATACTGTATCATTTTACATTTAGTCCAGTCCAATGTATATAATATGAACAACATTATGATATTGATCACTGTATACTGTATCATTTTACCTTTAGTCCAGTCCAATGTATATAATATGAACAACATTATGATATTGATCACTGTATACTGTATCATTTTACATTTAGTCCAGTCCAATGTATATAATATATGAACAACATTATGATATTGATCACTGTATACTGTATCATTTTACATTTAGTCCAGTCCAATGTATATAATATGAACAACATTATGATATTGATCACTGTATACTGTATCATTTTACATTTAGTCCAGTCCAATGTATATAATATGAACAACATTATGATTTTGATCACTGTATACTGTATCATTTTACATTTAGTCCAGTCCAATGTATATAATATGAACAACATTATGATATTGATCACTGTATACTGTATCATTTTACATTTAGTCCAGTCCAATGTATATAATATGAACAACGTTATGATATTGATCACTATATACTGTATCATTTTACATTTAGTGCAGTCCAATGTATATTATATGAACAACGTTATGATATTGATCACTATATACTGTATCATTTTACATTTAGTGCAGTCCAATGTATATAATATGAACAACGTTATGATATTTATCACTATATACTGTATCATTTTACATTTAGTCCAGTCCAATGTATATAATATGAACAACGTTATGATATTGATCACTATATACTGTATCATTTTACATTTAGTCCAGTCCAATGTATATAATATGAACAACGTTATGATATTGATCACTATATACTGTATCATTTTACATTTAGTCCAGTCCAATGTATATAATATGAACAACGTTATGATATTGATCACTATATACTGTATCATTTTACATTTAGTCCAGTCCAATGTATATAATATGAACAACATTATGATTTTGATCACTGTATACTGTATCATTTTACATTTAGTCCAGTCCAATGTATATAATATGAACAACATTATGATATTGATCACTGTATACTGTATCATTTTACATTTAGTCCAGTCCAATGTATATAATATGAACAATGTTATGATATTGATCACTATATACTGTATCATTTTACATTTAGTGCAGTCCAATGTATATTATATGAACAACGTTATGATATTGATCACTATATACTGTATCATTTTACATTTAGTGCAGTCCAATGTATATAATATGAACAACGTTATGATATTTATCACTATATACTGTATCATTTTACATTTAGTCCAGTCCAATGTATATAATATGAACAACGTTATGATATTGATCACTATATACTGTATCATTTTACATTTAGTCCAGTCCAATGTATATAATATGAACAACGTTATGATATTGATCACTATATACTGTATCATTTTACACTTAGTCCAGTCCAATGTATATAATATGAACAACGTTATGATATTGATCACTATATACTGTATCATTTTACATTTAGTCCAGTCCAATGTATATAATATGAACAACGTTATGATATTGATCGCTATATACTGTATCATTTTACATTAAGTCCAGTCCAATGTATATAATATGAACAACATTATGATATTGATCACTATATACTGTATCCTTTTACATTTAGTCCAGTCCAATGTATATAATATGAACAACATTATGATATTGATCACTATATACTGTATCATTTTACATTTAGTCCAGTCCAATGTATATAATATGAACAACGGTATGATATTGATCACTATATACTGTATCATTTTACATTTAGTCCAGTCCAATGTATATAATATGAACAACGTTATGATATTGATCACTATATACTGTATCATTTTACATTTAGTCCAGTCCAATGTATATAATATGAACAACGTTATGATATTGATCACTATATACTGTATCATTTTACATTTAGTCCAGTCCAATGTATATAATATGAACAACGTTATGATATTGATCACTATATACTGTATCATTTTACATTTAGTCCAGTCCAATGTATATAATATGAACAACGTTATGATGTTGATCACTAAATACTGTATCATTTTACATTTAGTCCAGTCCAATGTATATAATATGAACAACGTTATGATGTTGATCACTATATACTGTATCATTTTACATTTAGTCCAGTCCAATGTATATAATATGAACAACATTACGATATTGATCACTATATACTGTATCATTTTACATTTAGTCCAGTCCAATGTATTTAATATGAACAACGTTACGATATTGATCACTATATACTGTATCATTTTACATTTAGTCCAGTCCAATGTATTTAATATGAACAACGTTACGATATTGATCACTATATACTGTATCATTTTACATTTAGTCCAGTCCAATGTATATAATATGAACAACATTATGATTTTGATCACTGTATACTGTATCATTTTACATTTAGTCCAGTCCAATGTATATAATATGAACAACATTATGATATTGATCACTGTATACTGTATCATTTTACATTTAGTCCAGTCCAATGTATATAATATGAACAACGTTATGATATTGATCACTATATACTGTATCATTTTACATTTAGTGCAGTCCAATGTATATTATATGAACAACGTTATGATATTGATCACTATATACTGTATCATTTTACATTTAGTGCAGTCCAATGTATATAATATGAACAACGTTATGATATTTATCACTATATACTGTATCATTTTACATTTAGTCCAGTCCAATGTATATAATATGAACAACGTTATGATATTGATCACTATATACTGTATCATTTTACATTTAGTCCAGTCCAATGTATATAATATGAACAACGTTATGATATTGATCACTATATACTGTATCATTTTACATTTAGTCCAGTCCAATGTATATAATATGAACAACGTTATGATATTGATCACTATATACTGTATCATTTTACATTTAGTCCAGTCCAATGTATATAATATGAACAACATTATGATTTTGATCACTGTATACTGTATCATTTTACATTTAGTCCAGTCCAATGTATATAATATGAACAACATTATGATATTGATCACTGTATACTGTATCATTTTACATTTAGTCCAGTCCAATGTATATAATATGAACAATGTTATGATATTGATCACTATATACTGTATCATTTTACATTTAGTGCAGTCCAATGTATATTATATGAACAACGTTATGATATTGATCACTATATACTGTATCATTTTACATTTAGTGCAGTCCAATGTATATAATATGAACAACGTTATGATATTTATCACTATATACTGTATCATTTTACATTTAGTCCAGTCCAATGTATATAATATGAACAACGTTATGATATTGATCACTATATACTGTATCATTTTACATTTAGTCCAGTCCAATGTATATAATATGAACAACGTTATGATATTGATCACTATATACTGTATCATTTTACACTTAGTCCAGTCCAATGTATATAATATGAACAACGTTATGATATTGATCACTATATACTGTATCATTTTACATTTAGTCCAGTCCAATGTATATAATATGAACAACGTTATGATATTGATCGCTATATACTGTATCATTTTACATTAAGTCCAGTCCAATGTATATAATATGAACAACATTATGATATTGATCACTATATACTGTATCCTTTTACATTTAGTCCAGTCCAATGTATATAATATGAACAACATTATGATATTGATCACTATATACTGTATCATTTTACATTTAGTCCAGTCCAATGTATATAATATGAACAACGGTATGATATTGATCACTATATACTGTATCATTTTACATTTAGTCCAGTCCAATGTATATAATATGAACAACGTTATGATATTGATCACTATATACTGTATCATTTTACATTTAGTCCAGTCCAATGTATATAATATGAACAACGTTATGATATTGATCACTATATACTGTATCATTTTACATTTAGTCCAGTCCAATGTATATAATATGAACAACGTTATGATATTGATCACTATATACTGTATCATTTTACATTTAGTCCAGTCCAATGTATATAATATGAACAACGTTATGATGTTGATCACTAAATACTGTATCATTTTACATTTAGTCCAGTCCAATGTATATAATATGAACAACGTTATGATGTTGATCACTATATACTGTATCATTTTACATTTAGTCCAGTCCAATGTATATAATATGAACAACATTACGATATTGATCACTATATACTGTATCATTTTACATTTAGTCCAGTCCAATGTATTTAATATGAACAACGTTACGATATTGATCACTATATACTGTATCATTTTACATTTAGTCCAGTCCAATGTATTTAATATGAACAACGTTACGATATTGATCACTATATACTGTATCATTTTACATTTAGTCCAGTCCAATGTATATAATATGAACAACATTATGATTTTGATCACTGTATACTGTATCATTTTACATTTAGTCCAGTCCAATGTATATAATATGAACAACATTATGATATTGATCACTGTATACTGTATCATTTTACATTTAGTCCAGTCCAATGTATATAATATGAACAACGTTATGATATTGATCACTATATACTGTATCATTTTACATTTAGTGCAGTCCAATGTATATTATATGAACAACGTTATGATATTGATCACTATATACTGTATCATTTTACATTTAGTGCAGTCCAATGTATATAATATGAACAACGTTATGATATTTATCACTATATACTGTATCATTTTACATTTAGTCCAGTCCAATGTATATAATATGAACAACGTTATGATATTGATCACTATATACTGTATCATTTTACATTTAGTCCAGTCCAATGTATATAATATGAACAACGTTATGATATTGATCACTATATACTGTATCATTTTACATTTAGTCCAGTCCAATGTATATAATATGAACAACGTTATGATATTGATCACTATATACTGTATCATTTTACATTTAGTCCAGTCCAATGTATATAATATGAACAACATTATGATTTTGATCACTGTATACTGTATCATTTTACATTTAGTCAGTCCAATGTATATAATATGAACAACATTATGATATTGATCACTGTATACTGTATCATTTTACATTTAGTCCAGTCCAATGTATATAATATGAACAATGTTATGATATTGATCACTATATACTGTATCATTTTACATTTAGTGCAGTCCAATGTATATTATATGAACAACGTTATGATATTGATCACTATATACTGTATCATTTTACATTTAGTGCAGTCCAATGTATATAATATGAACAACGTTATGATATTTATCACTATATACTGTATCATTTTACATTTAGTCCAGTCCAATGTATATAATATGAACAACGTTATGATATTGATCACTATATACTGTATCATTTTACATTTAGTCCAGTCCAATGTATATAATATGAACAACGTTATGATATTGATCACTATATACTGTATCATTTTACACTTAGTCCAGTCCAATGTATATAATATGAACAACGTTATGATATTGATCACTATATACTGTATCATTTTACATTTAGTCCAGTCCAATGTATATAATATGAACAACGTTATGATATTGATCGCTATATACTGTATCATTTTACATTAAGTCCAGTCCAATGTATATAATATGAACAACATTATGATATTGATCACTATATACTGTATCCTTTTACATTTAGTCCAGTCCAATGTATATAATATGAACAACATTATGATATTGATCACTATATACTGTATCATTTTACATTTAGTCCAGTCCAATGTATATAATATGAACAACGGTATGATATTGATCACTATATACTGTATCATTTTACATTTAGTCCAGTCCAATGTATATAATATGAACAACGTTATGATATTGATCACTATATACTGTATCATTTTACATTTAGTCCAGTCCAATGTATATAATATGAACAACGTTATGATATTGATCACTATATACTGTATCATTTTACATTTAGTCCAGTCCAATGTATATAATATGAACAACGTTATGATATTGATCACTATATACTGTATCATTTTACATTTAGTCCAGTCCAATGTATATAATATGAACAACGTTATGATGTTGATCACTAAATACTGTATCATTTTACATTTAGTCCAGTCCAATGTATATAATATGAACAACGTTATGATGTTGATCACTATATACTGTATCATTTTACATTTAGTCCAGTCCAATGTATATAATATGAACAACATTACGATATTGATCACTATATACTGTATCATTTTACATTTAGTCCAGTCCAATGTATTTAATATGAACAACGTTACGATATTGATCACTATATACTGTATCATTTTACATTTAGTCCAGTCCAATGTATTTAATATGAACAACGTTACGATATTGATCACTATATACTGTATCATTTTACATTTAGTCCAGTCCAATGTATATAATATGAACAACATTATGATATTGATCACTATATACTGTATCATTTTACATTTAGTCCAGTCCAATGTATATAATATGAACAACATTACGATATTGATCACTATATACTGTATCATTTTACATTTAGTCCAGTCCAATGTATTTAATATGAACAACGTTACGATATTGATCACTATATACTGTATCATTTTACATTTAGTCCAGTCCAATGTATTTAATATGAACAACGTTACGATATTGATCACTATATACTGTATCATTTTACATTTAGTCCAGTCCAATGTATATAATATGAACAACATTATGATATTGATCACTATATACTGTATCATTTTACATTTAGTCCAGTCCAATGTATATAATATGAACAACGTTATGATATTGATCACTATATACTGTATCATTTTACATTTAGTCCAGTCCAATGTATATAATATGAACAACGTTATGATATTGATCACTATATACTGTATCATTTTACATTTAGTCAGTCCAATGTATATAATATGAACAACGTTATGATATTGATCACTATATACTGTATCATTTTACATTTAGTCCAGTCCAATGTATAAAATATGAACAACGTTATGATATTGATCACTATATACTGTATCATTTACATTTAGTCAGTCCAATGTATATAATATGAACAACGTTATGATATTGATCACTATATACTGTATCATTTTACATTTAGTCCTGTCCAATGTATATAATATGAACAACGTTTTGTTATTGATCACTATAAACTGTATCATTTTACATTTAGTCCAGTCCAATGTATATAATATGAACAACGTTATGTTATTGATCACTATAAACTGTATCATTTTACATTTAGTCCAGTCCAATGTATATAATATGAACAACGTTATGATATTGATCACTATAAACTGTATCATTTTACATTTAGTCCAGTCCAATGTATATAATATGAACAACGTTATGATATTGATCACTATAGACTGTATCATTTTACATTTAGTCCAGTCCAATGTATATAATATGAACAACGTTATGATATTGATCACTATATACTGTATCATTTTACATTTAGTCCAGTCCAATGTGTTTAATATGAACAACGTTATGATATTGATCACTATATACTGTATCATTTTACATTTAGTCCAGTCCAATGTGTATAATATGAACAACGTTATGATATTGATCACTATATACTGTATCATTTTACATTTAGTCCAGTCCAATGTATATAATATGAACAACGTTATGATATTGATCACTATAAACTGTATCATTTTACATTTAGTCCAGTCCAATGTATATAATATGAACAACGTTATGATATTGATCACTATATACTGTATCATTTTACATTTAGTCCAGTCCAATGTATATAATATGAACAACGTTATGATATTGATCACTATATACTGTATCATTTTACATTTAGTCCAGTCCAATGTATATATGTATGAACAACATTATGATATTGATCACTGTATACTGTATCATTTTACATTTAGTCCAGTCCAATGTATATAATATGAACAACATTATGATATTGATCACTGTATACTGTATCATTTTACATTTAGTCCAGTCCAATGTATATAATATGAACAACATTATGATATTGATCACTGTATACTGTATCATTTTACATTTAGTCCAGTCCAATGTATATAATATGAACAACATTATGATATTGATCACTGTATACTGTATCATTTTTACATTTAGTCCAGTCCAATGTATATAATATGAACAACATTATGATATTGATCACTGTATACTGTATCATTTTACATTTAGTCCAGTCCAATGTATATAATATGAACAACATTATGATATTGATCACTGTATACTGTATCATTTTACATTTAGTCCAGTCCAATGTATATAATATGAACAACATTATGATATTGATCACTGTATACTGTATCATTTTACATTTAGTCCAGTCCAATGTATATAATATGAACAACATTATGATATTGATCACTGTATACTGTATCATTTTACATTTAGTCCAGTCCAATGTATATAATATGAACAACATTATGATATTGATCACTGTATACTGTATCATTTTATTTAGATCACTGATATATACTGTATCATTTTACATTTAGTCCAGTCCAATGTATATAATATGAACAACATTATGATATTGATCACTGTATACTGTATCATTTTACATTGTATAACATGAACAACATTATGATATTAGTCAGTCCAATGTATATAATATGAACAACATTATGATATTGATCACTGTATACTGTATCATTTTACATTTAGTCCAGTCCAATGTATATAATATGAACAACATTATGATATTGATCACTGTATACTGTATCATTTTACATTTAGTCCAGTCCAATGTATATAATATGAACAACGTTATGATATTGATCACTGTATACTGTATCATTTTACATTTAGTCCAGTCCAATGTATATAATATGAACAACGTTATGATATTGATCACTGTATACTGTATCCATTTACATTTAGTCCAGTCCAATAGTATATAATATGAACAACATTATGATATTGATCACTGTATACTGTATCATTTTACATTTAGTCCAGTCCAATGTATATAATATGAACAACATTATGATATTGATCACTGTATACTGTATCATTTTACATTTAGTCCAGTCCAATGTATATAATATGAACAACATTATGATATTGATCACTGTATACTGTATCTTTTACATTTAGTCCAGTCCAATGTATATAATATGAACAACATTATGATATTGATCACTGTATACTGTATCATTTTACATTTAGTCCAGTCCAATGTATATAATATGAACAACATTATGATATTGATCACTGTATACTGTATCATTTTACATTTAGTCCAGTCCATTATGTATATAATATGAACAACATTATGATATTGATCACTGTATACTGTATCATTTATAATATGAACATTTAGTCCAGTCCAATGTATATAATATGAACAACATTATGATATTGATCACTGTATACTGTATCATTTTACATTTAGTCCAGTCCAATGTATATAATATGAACAACATTATGATATTGATCACTGTATACTGTATCATTTTACATTTAGTCCAGTCCAATGTATATAATATGAACAACATTATGATATTGATCACTGTATACTGTATCATTTTACATTTAGTCCAGTCCAATGTATATAATATGAACAACATTATGATATTGATCACTGTATCTGTATCATTTTACATTTAGTCCAGTCCAATGTATATAATATGAACAACATTATGATATTGATCACTGTATACTGTATCATTTTACATTTAGTCCAGTCCAATGTATATAATATGAACAACATTATGATTTTGATCACTGTATACTGTATCATTTTACATTTAGTCCAGTCCAATGTATATAATATGAACAACATTATGATATTGATCACTGTATACTGTATCATTTTACATTTAGTCCAGTCCAATGTATATAATATGAACAACATTATGATATTGATCACTGTATACTGTATCATTTTACATTTAGTCCAGTCCAATGTATATAATATGAACAACATTATGATATTGATCACTGTATACTGTATCATACTTACATTTAGTCCAGTCCAATGTATATAATATGAACAACATTATGATATTGATCACTGTATACTGTATCATTTTACATTTAGTCCAGTCCAATGTATATAATATGAACAACATTATGATATTGATCACTATATACTGTATCATTTTACATTTAGTCCAGTCCAATGTATATAATATGAACAACATTATGATATTGATCACTATATACTGTATCATTTTACATTTAGTCCAGTCCAATGTATATAATATGAACAACATTATGATATTGATCACTATATACTGTATCATTTTACATTTAGTCCAGTCCAATGTATATAATATACATTATGATATTGATCACTTTATTACTGATATTGATCACTATATACTGTATCATTTTAGTCAGTTTAGTCCAGTCCAATGTATATTTTATATGAACAACGTTATGATATTGATCACTATATACTGTATCATTTTACATTTAGTCCAGTCCAATGTATATTATATGAACAACATTATGATATTGATCACTGTATACTGTATCATTTTACATTTAGTCCAGTCCAATGTATATAATATGAACAACGTTATGATATTGATCACTATATACTGTATCATTTTACATTTAGTCCAGTCCAATGTATATAATAATATGAACAACGTTATGATATTGATCACTTATATACTGTATCATTTTACATTTAGTCCAGTCCAATGTATATAATATGAACAACGTTATGATATTGATCACTATATACTGTATCATTTTACATTTAGTCCAGTCCAATGTATATAATATGAACAACATTATGATATTGATCACTATATACTGTATCATTTTACATTTAGTCCAGTCCAATGTATATAATATGAACAACATTATGATATTGATCACTATATACTGTATCATTTTACATTTAGTCCAGTCCAATGTATATAATATGAACAACATTATGATATTGATCACTATATACTGTATCATTTTACATTTAGTCCAGTCCAATGTATATAATATGAACAACATTATGATATTGATCACTGTATACTGTATCATTTTACATTTAGTCCAGTCCATGATGCATGATACTATACTGTATCATTTTACATTATCCAGAAGTCAATGTATATACGATGAACAAATATTATGATATTGATCACTGTATACTGTATCATTTTACATTTAGTCCAGTCCAATGTATATAATATGAACAACATTATGATATTGATCACTGTATACTGTATCATTTTACATTTAGTCCAGTCCAATGTGTATAATATGAACAACGTTATGATATTGATCACTGTATACTGTATCATTTTAAGGTTTAGTCCAGTCCATTGTATAATATGAACAACATTGCGATATTGGATCAGTCCAATGTATATAATATGAACAACATTATGATATTGATCACTATATACTGTATCATTTTACATTTAGTCCAGTCCAATGTATATAATATGAACAACATTATGATATTGATCACTGTATACTGTATCATTTTACATTTAGTCCAGTCCAATGTATATAATATGAACAACATTATGATATTGATCACTATATACAAAATGTATCATTACCTGTACATTTAGTCCAGTCCAATGTATATAATATGAACAACATTATGATATTGATCACTGTATACTGTATCATTTTACATTTAGTCCAGTCCAATGTATATAATATGATCAACATTATGATATTGATCAACTGTATACTGTATCATTTTACATTTAGTCCAGTCCAATGTATATAATATGAACAACATTATGATATTGATCACTGTATACTGTATCATTTTACATTTAGTCCAGTCCAATGTATATAATATGAACAACGTTATGATATTGATCACTATATACTGTATCATTTTACATTTAGTCCAGTCCAATGTATATAATATGAACAACGTTATGATATTGATCACTATATACTGTATCATTTTACATTTAGTCCAGTCCAATGTATATAATATGAACAACGTTATGATATTGATCACTGTATACTGTATCATTTTACATTTAGTCCAGTCCAATGTGTATAATATGAACAACGTTATGATATTGATCACTGTATACTGTATCATTTTACATTTAGTCCAGTCCAATGTGTATAATATGAACAACGTTATGATATTGATCACTATATACTGTATCATTTTACATTTAGTCCAGTCCAATGTATATAATATGAACAACATTATGATATTGATCACTATATACTGTATCATTTTACATTTAGTCCAGTCCAATGTATATAATATGAACAACGTTATGATATTGATCACTATATACTGTATCATTTTACATTTAGTCCAGTCCAATGTATATAATATGAACAACGTTATGATATTGATCACTATATACTGTATCATTTTACATTTAGTCCAGTCCAATGTATATAATATGATCAACGTTATGATATTGATCACTATATACTGTATCATTTTACATTTAGTCCAGTCCAATGTATATAATATGAACAACGTTATGATATTGATCACTCTATACTGTATCATTTTACATTTAGTCCAGTCCAATGTATATAATTTGAACAACATTACGATATTGATCACTATATACTGTATCATTTTACATTTAGTCCAGTCCAATGTATATAATATGAACAACATTACGATATTGATCACTGTATACTGTATCATTTTACATTTAGTCCAGTCCAATGTATATAATATGAACAACATTACGATATTGATCACTGTATACTGTATCATTTTACATTTAGTCCAGTCCAATGTATATAATATGAACAACGTTATGATATTGATCACTGTATACTGTATCATTTTACATTTAGTCCAGTCCAATGTATATAATATGAACAACGTTATGATATTGATCACTGTATACTGTATCATTTTACATTTAGTCCAGTCCAATGTATATAATATGAACAACGTTATGATATTGATCACTGTATACTGTGTCATTTTACATTTAGTCCAGTCCAATGTATATAATATGAACAACGTTATGATATTGATCACTGTATACTGTATCATTTTACATTTAGTCCAGTCCAATGTATATAATATGAACAACGTTATGATATTGATCACATTTAGTATCCAATGTATATAGAACAACATGATATTGATCACTTTTGTACATTTTAGTCCAGTCCAATGTATATAATATGAACAACGTTATGATATTGATCACTGTATACTGTATCATTTTACATTTAGTCCAGTCCAATGTATATAATATGAACAACGTTATGATATTGATCACTGTATACTGTATCATTTTACATTTAGTCCAGTCCAATGTATATAATATGAACAACGTTACTGATATTGTCCATCCAATGTATATAATAACAACGTTATATTGATCACTGTATACTGTTCATTTTACATTTAGTCCAGTCCAATGTATATATAATACATGAACATGATATTATCACTGTATACTGTCATTTCTACATTTAGTCCATCCAATGTATATAATATGAACAACGTTATGATATTGATCACTATATACTGTATCATTTTACATTTAGTCCAGTCCAATGTATATAATATGAACAACATTATGATATTGATCACTATATACTGTATCATTTTACATTTAGTCCAGTCCAATGTATATAATATGAACAACGTTATGATATTGATCACTATATACTGTATCATTTTAAATTTAGTCCAGTCCAATGTATATAATATGAACAACGTTATGATATTGATCACTATATACTGTATCATTTTACATTTAGTCCAGTCCAATGTATATAATATGAACAACGTTATGATATTGATCACTATATACTGTATCATTTTACATTTAGTCCAGTCCAATGTATATAATATGAACAACGTTATGATATTGATCACTATATACTGTATCATTTTACATTTAGTCCAGTCCAATGTATATAATATGAACAACGTTATGATATTGATCACTGTATACTGTATCATTTTACATTTAGTCCAGTCCAATGTATATAATATGAACAACGTTATGATATTGATCACTGTATACTGTATCATTTTACATTTAGTCCAGTCCAATGTATATAATATGAACAACATTATGATATTGATCACTGTATACTGTATCATTTTACATTTAGTCCAGTCCAATGTATATAATATGAACAACGTTATGATATTGATCACTGTATACTGTATCATTTTACATTTAGTCCAGTCCAATGTATATAATATGAACAACGTTACGATATTGATCACTATATACTGTATCATTTTACATTTAGTCCAGTCCAATGTATATAATATGAACAACATTACGATATTGATCACTATATACTGTATCATTTTACATTTAGTCCAGTCCAATGTATATAATATGAACAACATTATGATATTGATCACTATATTCTGTATCATTTTACATTTAGTCCAGTCCAATGTATATAATATGAACAACGTTATGATATTGATCACTATATACTGTATCATTTTACATTTAGTCCAGTCCAATGTATATAATATGAACAACGTTATGATATTGATCACTATATACTGTATCATTTTACATTTAGTCCAGTCCAATGTATATAATATGAACAACGTTATGATATTGATCACTATATACTGTATCATTTTACATTTAGTCCAGTCCAATGTATAAAATATGAACAACGTTATGATATTGATCACTATATACTGTATCATTTTACATTTAGTCCAGTCCAATGTATATAATATGAACAACGTTATGATATTGATCACTATATACTGTATCATTTTACATTTAGTCCTGTCCAATGTATATAATATGAACAACGTTTTGTTATTGATCACTATAAACTGTATCATTTTACATTTAGTCCAGTCCAATGTATATAATATGAACAACGTTATGTTATTGATCACTATAAACTGTATCATTTTACATTTAGTCCAGTCCAATGTATATAATATGAACAACGTTATGATATTGATCACTATAAACTGTATCATTTTACATTTAGTCCAGTCCAATGTATATAATATGAACAACGTTATGATATTGATCACTATAGACTGTATCATTTTTACATTTAGTCCAGTCCAATGTATATAATATGAACAACGTTATGATATTGATCACTATATACTGTATCGTTTTACATTTAGTCCAGTCCAATGTGTTTAATATGAACAACGTTATGATATTGATCACTATATACTGTATCATTTTACATTTAGTCCAGTCCAATGTGTATAATATGAACAACGTTATGATATTGATCACTATATACTGTATCATTTTACATTTAGTCCAGTCCAATGTGTATAATATGAACAACGTTATGATATTGATCACTATAAACTGTATCATTTTACATTTAGTCCAGTCCAATGTATATAATATGAACAACGTTATGATATTGATCACTATATACTGTATCATTTTACATTTAGTCCAGTCCAATGTATATAATATGAACAACGTTATGATATTGATCACTATATACTGTATCATTTTACATTTAGTCCAGTCCAATGTATATAATATGAACAACATTATGATATTGATCACTGTATACTGTATCATTTTACATTTAGTCCAGTCCAATGTATATAATATGAACAACATTATGATATTGATCACTGTATACTGTATCATTTTACATTTAGTCCAGTCCAATGTGTATAATATGAACAACATTATGATATTGATCACTATATACTGTATCATTTTACATTTAGTCCAGTCCAATGTATATAATATGAACAACATTATGATATTGATCACTACATACTGTATCATTTTACCTTTAGTCCAGTCCAATGTATATAATATGAACAACATTATGATATTGATCACTGTATACTGTATCATTTTACCTTTAGTCCAGTCCAATGTATATAATATGAACAACATTATGATATTGATCACTGTATACTGTATCATTTTACATTTAGTCCAGTCCAATGTATATAATATGAACAACATTATGATATTGATCACTGTATACTGTATCATTTTACATTTAGTCCAGTCCAATGTATATAATATGAACAACATTATGATATTGATCACTGTATACTGTATCATTTTACATTTAGTCCAGTCCAATGTATATAATATGAACAACATTATGATTTTGATCACTGTATACTGTATCATTTTACATTTAGTCCAGTCCAATGTATATAATATGAACAACATTATGATATTGATCACTGTATACTGTATCATTTTACATTTAGTCCAGTCCAATGTATATAATATGAACAACGTTATGATATTGATCACTATATACTGTATCATTTTACATTTAGTGCAGTCCAATGTATATTATATGAACAACGTTATGATATTGATCACTATATACTGTATCATTTTACATTTAGTGCAGTCCAATGTATATAATATGAACAACGTTATGATATTTATCACTATATACTGTATCATTTTACATTTAGTCCAGTCCAATGTATATAATATGAACAACGTTATGATATTGATCACTGTATACTGTATCATTTTACATTTAGTCCAGTCCAATGTGTATAATATGAACAACATTATGATATTGATCACTATATACTGTATCATTTTACATTTAGTCCAGTCCAATGTATATAATATGAACAACATTATGATATTGATCACTATATACTGTATCATTTTACCTTTAGTCCAGTCCAATGTATATAATATGAACAACATTATGATATTGATCACTGTATACTGTATCATTTTACCTTTAGTCCAGTCCAATGTATATAATATGAACAACATTATGATATTGATCACTGTATACTGTATCATTTTACATTTAGTCCAGTCCAATGTATATAATATGAACAACATTATGATATTGATCACTGTATACTGTATCATTTTACATTTAGTCCAGTCCAATGTATATAATATGAACAACATTATGATATTGATCACTGTATACTGTATCATTTTACATTTAGTCCAGTCCAATGTATATAATATGAACAACATTATGATTTTGATCACTGTATACTGTATCATTTTACATTTAGTCCAGTCCAATGTATATAATATGAACAACATTATGATATTGATCACTGTATACTGTATCATTTTACATTTAGTCCAGTCCAATGTATATAATATGAACAACGTTATGATATTGATCACTATATACTGTATCATTTTACATTTAGTGCAGTCCAATGTATATTATATGAACAACGTTATGATATTGATCACTATATACTGTATCATTTTACATTTAGTGCAGTCCAATGTATATAATATGAACAACGTTATGATATTTATCACTATATACTGTATCATTTTACATTTAGTCCAGTCCAATGTATATAATATGAACAACGTTATGATATTGATCACTATATACTGTATCATTTTACATTTAGTCCAGTCCAATGTATATAATATGAACAACGTTATGATATTGATCACTATATACTGTATCATTTTACATTTAGTCCAGTCCAATGTATATAATATGAACAACGTTATGATATTGATCACTATATACTGTATCATTTTACATTTAGTCCAGTCCAATGTATATAATATGAACAACATTATGATTTTGATCACTGTATACTGTATCATTTTACATTTAGTCCAGTCCAATGTATATAATATGAACAACATTATGATATTGATCACTGTATACTGTATCATTTTACATTTAGTCCAGTCCAATGTATATAATATGAACAATGTTATGATATTGATCACTATATACTGTATCATTTTACATTTAGTGCAGTCCAATGTATATTATATGAACAACGTTATGATATTGATCACTATATACTGTATCATTTTACATTTAGTGCAGTCCAATGTATATAATATGAACAACGTTATGATATTTATCACTATATACTGTATCATTTTACATTTAGTCCAGTCCAATGTATATAATATGAACAACGTTATGATATTGATCACTATATACTGTATCATTTTACATTTAGTCCAGTCCAATGTATATAATATGAACAACGTTATGATATTGATCACTATATACTGTATCATTTTACATTTAGTCCAGTCCAATGTATATAATATGAACAACGTTATGATATTGATCACTATATACTGTATCATTTTACATTTAGTCCAGTCCAATGTATATAATATGAACAACGTTATGATATTGATCACTATATACTGTATCATTTTACATTAAGTCCAGTCCAATGTATATAATATGAACAACATTATGATATTGATCACTATATACTGTATCCTTTTACATTTAGTCCAGTCCAATGTATATAATATGAACAACATTATGATATTGATCACTATATACTGTATCATTTTACATTTAGTCCAGTCCAATGTATATAATATGAACAACGGTATGATATTGATCACTATATACTGTATCATTTTACATTTAGTCCAGTCCAATGTATATAATATGAACAACGTTATGATATTGATCACTATATACTGTATCATTTTACATTTAGTCCAGTCCAATGTATATAATATGAACAACGTTATGATATTGATCACTATATACTGTATCATTTTACATTTAGTCCAGTCCAATGTATATAATATGAACAACGTTATGATATTGATCACTATATACTGTATCATTTTACATTTAGTCCAGTCCAATGTATATAATATGAACAACGTTATGATGTTGATCACTAAATACTGTATCATTTTACATTTAGTCCAGTCCAATGTATATAATATGAACAACGTTATGATGTTGATCACTATATACTGTATCATTTTACATTTAGTCCAGTCCAATGTATATAATATGAACAACATTACGATATTGATCACTATATACTGTATCATTTTACATTTAGTCCAGTCCAATGTATTTAATATGAACAACGTTACGATATTGATCACTATATACTGTATCATTTTACATTTAGTCCAGTCCAATGTATTTAATATGAACAACGTTACGATATTGATCACTATATACTGTATCATTTTACATTTAGTGCAGTCCAATGTATATTATATGAACAACGTTATGATATTGATCACTATATACTGTATCATTTTACATTTAGTGCAGTCCAATGTATATAATATGAACAACGTTATGATATTTATCACTATATACTGTATCATTTTACATTTAGTCCAGTCCAATGTATATAATATGAACAACGTTATGATATTGATCACTATATACTGTATCATTTTACATTTAGTCCAGTCCAATGTATATAATATGAACAACGTTATGATATTGATCACTATATACTGTATCATTTTACATTTAGTCCAGTCCAATGTATATAATATGAACAACGTTATGATATTGATCACTATATACTGTATCATTTTACATTTAGTCCAGTCCAATGTATATAATATGAACAACATTATGATTTTGATCACTGTATACTGTATCATTT
Source organism: Bulinus truncatus (assembly GCA_021962125.1). NCBI lineage: Eukaryota > Metazoa > Mollusca > Gastropoda > Planorbidae > Bulinus > Bulinus truncatus. The sequence goes on along the minus strand of JAGDYQ010000081.1, from coordinate 1,196,538 downwards.
TACATTTAGTCCAGTCCAATGTATATAATATGAACAACATTATGATATTGATCACTTTATACTGTATCATTTTACATTTAGTCCAGTCCAATGTATATAATATGAACAATGTTATGATATTGATCACTATATACTGTATCATTTTACATTTAGTGCAGTCCAATGTATATTATATGAACAACGTTATGATATTGATCACTATATACTGTATCATTTTACATTTAGTGCAGTCCAATGTATATAATATGAACAACGTTATGATATTTATCACTATATACTGTATCATTTTACATTTAGTCCAGTCCAATGTATATAATATGAACAACGTTATGATATTGATCACTATATACTGTATCATTTTACATTTAGTCCAGTCCAATGTATATAATATGAACAACGTTATGATATTGATCACTATATACTGTATCATTTTACATTTAGTCCAGTCCAATGTATATAATATGAACAACGTTATGATATTGATCACTATATACTGTATCATTTTACATTTAGTCCAGTCCAATGTATATAATATGAACAACGTTATGATATTGATCACTATATACTGTATCATTTTACATTAAGTCCAGTCCAATGTATATAATATGAACAACATTATGATATTGATCACTATATACTGTATCCTTTTACATTTAGTCCAGTCCAATGTATATAATATGAACAACATTATGATATTGATCACTATATACTGTATCATTTTACATTTAGTCCAGTCCAATGTATATAATATGAACAACGGTATGATATTGATCACTATATACTGTATCATTTTACATTTAGTCCAGTCCAATGTATATAATATGAACAACGTTATGATATTGATCACTATATACTGTATCATTTTACATTTAGTCCAGTCCAATGTATATAATATGAACAACGTTATGATATTGATCACTATATACTGTATCATTTTACATTTAGTCCAGTCCAATGTATATAATATGAACAACGTTATGATATTGATCACTATATACTGTATCATTTTACATTTAGTCCAGTCCAATGTATATAATATGAACAACGTTATGATGTTGATCACTAAATACTGTATCATTTTACATTTAGTCCAGTCCAATGTATATAATATGAACAACGTTATGATGTTGATCACTATATACTGTATCATTTTACATTTAGTCCAGTCCAATGTATATAATATGAACAACATTACGATATTGATCACTATATACTGTATCATTTTACATTTAGTCCAGTCCAATGTATTTAATATGAACAACGTTACGATATTGATCACTATATACTGTATCATTTTACATTTAGTCCAGTCCAATGTATTTAATATGAACAACGTTACGATATTGATCACTATATACTGTATCATTTTACATTTAGTCCAGTCCAATGTATATAATATGAACAACATTATGATATTGATCACTATATACTGTATCATTTTACATTTAGTCCAGTCCAATGTATATAATATGAACAACATTACGATATTGATCACTATATACTGTATCATTTTACATTTAGTCCAGTCCAATGTATTTAATATGAACAACGTTACGATATTGATCACTATATACTGTATCATTTTACATTTAGTCCAGTCCAATGTATTTAATATGAACAACGTTACGATATTGATCACTATATACTGTATCATTTTACATTTAGTCCAGTCCAATGTATATAATATGAACAACATTATGATATTGATCACTATATACTGTATCATTTTACATTTAGTCCAGTCCAATGTATATAATATGAACAACGTTATGATATTGATCACTATATACTGTATCATTTTACATTTAGTCCAGTCCAATGTATATAATATGAACAACGTTATGATATTGATCACTATATACTGTATCATTTTACATTTAGTCCAGTCCAATGTATATAATATGAACAACGTTATGATATTGATCACTATATACTGTATCATTTTACATTTAGTCCAGTCCAATGTATAAAATATGAACAACGTTATGATATTGATCACTATATACTGTATCATTTTACATTTAGTCCAGTCCAATGTATATAATATGAACAACGTTATGATATTGATCACTATATACTGTATCATTTTACATTTAGTCCTGTCCAATGTATATAATATGAACAACGTTTTGTTATTGATCACTATAAACTGTATCATTTTACATTTAGTCCAGTCCAATGTATATAATATGAACAACGTTATGTTATTGATCACTATAAACTGTATCATTTTACATTTAGTCCAGTCCAATGTATATAATATGAACAACGTTATGATATTGATCACTATAAACTGTATCATTTTACATTTAGTCCAGTCCAATGTATATAATATGAACAACGTTATGATATTGATCACTATAGACTGTATCATTTTACATTTAGTCCAGTCCAATGTATATAATATGAACAACGTTATGATATTGATCACTATATACTGTATCGTTTTACATTTAGTCCAGTCCAATGTGTTTAATATGAACAACGTTATGATATTGATCACTATATACTTTATCATTTTACATTTAGTCCAGTCCAATGTGTATAATATGAACAACGTTATGATATTGATCACTATATACTGTATCATTTTACATTTAGTCCAGTCCAATGTGTATAATATGAACAACGTTATGATATTGATCACTATAAACTGTATCATTTTACATTTAGTCCAGTCCAATGTATATAATATGAACAACGTTATGATATTGATCACTATATACTGTATCATTTTACATTTAGTCCAGTCCAATGTATATAATATGAACAACGTTATGATATTGATCACTATATACTGTATCATTTTACATTTAGTCCAGTCCAATGTATATAATATGAACAACATTATGATATTGATCACTGTATACTGTATCATTTTACATTTAGTCCAGTCCAATGTATATAATATGAACAACATTATGATATTGATCACTGTATACTGTATCATTTTACATTTAGTCCAGTCCAATGTATATAATATGAACAACGTTATGATATTGATCACTGTATACTGTATCATTTTACATTTAGTCCAGTCCAATGTATATAATATGAACAACGTTATGATATTGATCACTGTATACTGTATCATTTTACATTTAGTCCAGTCCAATGTATATAATATGAACAACATTATGATATTGATCACTGTATACTGTATCATTTTACATTTAGTCCAGTCCAATGTATATAATATGAACAACATTATGATATTGATCACTGTATACTGTATCATTTTACATTTAGTCCAGTCCAATGTATATAATATGAACAACATTATGATATTGATCACTGTATACTGTATCATTTTACATTTAGTCCAGTCCTATGTATATAATATGAACAACATTATGATATTGATCACTGTATACTGTATCATTTTACATTTAGTCCAGTCCAATGTATATAATATGAACAACATTATGATATTGATCACTGTATACTGTATCATTTTACATTTAGTCCAGTCCTATGTATATAATATGAACAACATTATGATATTGATCACTGTATACTGTATCATTTTACATTTAGTCCAGTCCAATGTATATAATATGAACAACATTATGATATTGATCACTGTATACTGTATCATTTTACATTTAGTCCAGTCCAATGTATATAATATGAACAACATTATGATATAGATCACTGTATACTGTATCATTTTACATTTAGTCCAGTCCAATGTATATAATATGAACAACATTATGATATTGATCACTGTATACTGTATCATTTTACATTTAGTCCAGTCCAATGTATATAATATGAACAACATTATGATATTGATCACTGTATACTGTATCATTTTACATTTAGTCCAGTCCAATGTATATAATATGAACAACATTATGATATTGATCACTGTATACTGTATCATTTTACATTTAGTCCAGTCCAATGTATATAATATGAACAACATTATGATTTTGATCACTGTATACTGTATCATTTTACATTTAGTCCAGTCCAATGTATATAATATGAACAACATTATGATATTGATCACTGTATACTGTATCATTTTACATTTAGTCCAGTCCAATGTATATAATATGAACAACATTATGATATTGATCACTGTATACTGTATCATTTTACATTTAGTCCAGTCCAATGTATATAATATGAACAACATTATGATATTGATCACTGTATACTGTATCATTTTACATTTAGTCCAGTCCAATGTATATAATATGAACAACATTATGATATTGATCACTGTATACTGTATCATTTTACATTTAGTCCAGTCCATTGTATATAATATGAACAACATTATGATATTGATCACTGTATACTGTATCATTTTACATTTAGTCCAGTCCAATGTATATAATATGAACAACATTATGATATTGATCACTATATACTGTATCATTTTACATTTAGCCCAGTCCAATGTATATAATATGAACAACATTATGATATTGATCACTATATACTGTATCATTTTACATTTAGCCCAGTCCAATGTATATAATATGAACAACATTATGATATTGATCACTATATACTGTATCATTTTACATTTAGCCCAGTCCAATGTATATAATATGAACAACATTATGATATTGATCACTATATACTGTATCATTTTACGTTTGGTCCAATCCGATGTGTGCAGTCTGGAAATATTCCGCTGTAAGTTGTACCTTGAAGAGTTACATTTTTGTAACATTCAGGTCCAGAGTTTTTAACTTGGTTCCTGGCCAGACGCTCTTTTCTATTAGAAGAAAAGAAATAAAAATTGTTTAACGTATGTTTAATGTTTATTTCATTCTACATAAATAATTTTTTTTTACTTTACTTTAAATTTTAAAGTTAGTTCAGTGCCACCTTGACATTCAATTGTCTCCATGGCCGCATCATGGATGGTTCGGCGATCCTTTACTTTCCCAGCATTGGTTTCAACTAGGGTCGTGCGGACCTCCAGCTTGTAGAAAGCTTCGCCAGGAGGAGCCCTGGAAACAGTTTTTAGCATTAGGCGGTCATTGGGCAGCTCGATCTCCGTGGACAGTCTATTGCGTAGTGCATGAAATGCTTCATCGAGAGCCGCTTCCTTTCCACCCAGCCATCGACCATCTCCCTTAGGACAGAGGTCTCCTCTTGCAGCTTATACCGCTCATACGCGGTTATCACGGCCTGCTCTCTACGGATACCCAGAGGTGGCACATTTGCCATGATTTACACCGCTGCTATTGGTACGGTTCAAAAAGTGCCTGTGATCAGTCGGAGAGTCTGTTTTTGCACTACGTTAATGGCCTCTATTGACGATCGAGACCCATAGACCTGCACTAACTGGCTATAATCTATCTGAGACCTTACTACACCCATGTACAGTGTCCTCAGGACATCAGCTCGAGCCACCCAGGACGTGCTCGCCAACTTTTTAACAATGTGCAGTCTATCAGAGGCGCAGCGGGCCACGTCCGAAAGATGTGTGCAGAGAGTTAACTTCCTGTCTAGTGTGACACCCAGGTACTTGGGTTTCGGCTCCAGAGCAAGAGCCGTACCCTCAACCTCAAATCTAAATGGCTCCTTAAGGATACTCGTGCCCATGGTAAACAGCGAGTAGACGGTCTTCGAGACGTTAATCTCTAGCCCCCACATTAGGGTGATAACTATTTTCATTTTTTTTGTAACGAAACTGAAACCCCTTACATTCGAGGAACAATTATATGTAGATGACAGTAGCAACATTAATTTTTTTTTAAATTGAAAAAAGTTCCCCCACCTTTTAGTTTTTTTTTCTCATATCGCGCAGTTTGACGCTCGGTTTTGATTTCACACTGAATTATTATATATGACTTTCTAGACTGCTTTTAAGCACATTTCAGTCGACTGTTTCCATTTGTTTATAAACAAGGCATTTACTATACTCATCTTCCCTCATCTTCTAAACAGAAGAGGTATCCAAGAATTCTATCTGTTGAAAAGCTAATCAATCTCACATGAATGCCGACAAACAGTCAAATTCTTGAAAACTTCACTTCTCTGTTCAATAGCCAGAAACAGCGACTGGATCGAATCAAAATTATGATTACTGATATAGAATTGCTCTGGAGGGAAATTCAAGACTTTCCACTATTATCCAGCACACTAATCAAAATGAAACTCAATGGTCTAATTGATTTATATGACAAAAACATAAAGAAACCATCTGATAGCACTTTCTCAGTTATTTGATGTCACCAACGTTAATGGAGAATGGAAAAGCACAGAGGATAAAGAGCTCTACCAGAGGCAAGTTAACAGTGGAAGAAAGATTGGTTATTCAATGATCAAACAAGCCCCTTTGGAATCATTCCACCCAAGAAAACGAATCCGACTATCAAAAACTCAATCTCAAGCCAGCTTTTCTCAATCACAACCTACAAAAACACATACAACTGTCTCACAACCTGCACAAACACATACAACTGTCTCAAAACCTACACAAACACACACAACTGTCTCAAAACCTACACAAACAAACACAACTGTCTCATAAACTACACAAATACACACGACTGTCTCAAAACCTACACAAAAACATACAACTGTCTCAAAATCTTCGGATTCTGAAACCTCTACTTCTTCACCCGAGTCGCCAACTATTTCTTAAACGTCATCTTCTGAATGCAAACCGAAATACCAAAGAGCAAGCACTAGAACGGCGGGTTTACTAGTACTGAAAAACATTTCCACACATAAAGCACATGACATTCTTGCAACCATTTCTGAACAGGGTCATGATGTACCGGTTCCAAGTCAGGCGGGTGTCTGGAAATGAGAAATCTCTGAAGGACGTAAAATGAAAACTAAAATTGTTCAAAAACTTCAAAGCAAAGATCCCTATTGTCTCCAGTTTGATGGTAAAAGAGTGCAAGGGGAAGAGAATCAAGTAGGTTTGCTGAAAAAGATGACAACCGAAATCAAACTCGGTATTCTCAAATGTGAGATTGGTTCTGCCGCGGCCATTCACAATGAACTACATCAGCTAATTGATGAATATGATGCTTTAGAAAATATTTGTATGTTAATTTGCAACACGACCGCAGAAATACTAACCATTTGCATGGAATTGTAAAGCTCATACAGGATGATGTCTTGAGCAATGGCTTTCAGAAGCCACAATATATTGACTGTCAGCACCATGTACTCGACCTTCTTCTGAAACATGTCATGAATTTTCTTATTCAAGAGCCAATGAGCAAACAAGAACTCAACTATTCCTTCATGGGCAAATTAACACAAAACTATATCACTCTTCAAGCTGATTACCGCTTCTTGCGACAAAAGATGTTAGCACAAGCGAGAACCCACGTTGGCCTCGCATCAGCTGGAATAAATTCCCAAATTTACACCAGGCAAGATGGAACTCACATGCAATATTTACTATTATAGCATTATTTCTGATACCAGAGTGGCGCAGTATTCTCGCTTCTGCCTGCAACTTCATCTGCTACGAATGGGCAAATGCTTGGTTCGATTCGCATCACTACAATGAAGCGTCCTTCAATGAACTGTTTACCTCACTCATCAAGATAATATGCAAGAAGGCAATTAAGGGTTTAAAGACCCATTCGTCAGTCGAGAAGTCATTAATTGACATTCCCAGACCTAACCAAATTGCTGGACGTGCTGTGAAACTGATGGCGGAACTTCATGCGAAATCGAGAAAAATTGAATTTTTGAATCTGAAGTTCATAGGACAAAATATGTTTTGAACATTTCTTGTACATTCTGTACATATTACTAACTGTTCTATATCTTATTTGTTAATAAAAGTTGATTAGTTATTATTAATACTCTTTTGAAGTAAGCTAAAAAAAACATGTCCTTTTTTTGAAAAAAAAAAAAATTTTCACTTTTTTCTTCCAAAAAATGGGGAGGTGGGAGAACTTTTTTCAAAAAAATTTAAAATGCAATTGATATTCTTAAATTACACATAAAAGTTCCTCGATTGCAAGTGGTTTCATAAAAAAAAAATTTTTTGTTATCAACCTACCCCACATCCTAGTATAACAGCCGACCGTAGTCTGGTCCTTCTGGAGTGCGCTCCTAAGGACTGAGGCACTCTTTCCGGTCTTCCAGATTGCCAAATCGTCGGCATACAGTAGGCTTTTACATCCCAGAAACTCAGGCAGGTCGTTGATGAAAGCTAGGAACAATGTACAGCTGAGGGCGGAGCCCTTTGGAGACCTTGCCGGATGGTCTGTTTTCTCGACACGCTATCCGCAACACGTATCATAATGGTACAATTACTGAGGAAATTGCGTAACCTAATGTACATCTCAGCGGTGATACCCAACCGCTGTATCTTCAACAACAAACCCGGACGCCAAACTCGATCATAAGGCTGCTTGAGATCTAGGAAAACTACCACCGTTGACTCGGCTCTCTGAAAGCCGTCGGCTATTTCTTGGACGAGGAGCGTGACCATATCCATCGCACTCTTACCCCGCCTAAAGCCGCCTTGCCTCGGGGTAATGAGCCCTTTTTCCTCTAGGAACCACATCAACCTTCGGTTGACCATGCGTTCCGCTACCTTCCCAACACACGAAGTGAGGGAAATAGGACGGCAGCTTTCTGCATGGTCTGTACCAACCTCTAGAGCCGTTCATCTGTCTTTCGATGCCCTAGGCCAGACAGGGGAAACTACGGCTTGTATTCAATTATATTCCATTGGGCAGTTTGATTTTGTTCCTGCCTTCAATTTATGCACAGTTAATCTACAATATAATTTATATATACACTTCTCCATTTTGCCTTTGATACTACTCAATCTATAAATGTCTGCTCTTGGTCCGACCCTTCTGTAAAATTTAAGAACACCTTAAGGACTGCAATATATTAAGGGCCCTACCCAAAAGTACCCTTCAGGAACATGTTGTCATGAGAATTAACAATAGTACCCTTCAGGAACATGTTGTCATGAGAATTAACAAAAGTAGCTTTCAGGAACCTGTTGTCATGAGAATTAACAGAAATTAATTCTAGAAGTTGGGCCCTATGCTATTGGTTGATTTTGTCCATATAAACGGCCATGCCGCCCTCTGACGTTTACATTCCTTTCTTCTAAGTGGCTGTCTTATGGATCCTAGAACACAGGATCTTATGATATGCAACATTGGAAACATCGGGTGTTTATCTAGATCTGACGTGGGCAAACCTTTTAAATCGTGGGACACTAATGGTTCTTTGATATGACAGAAGGGACGCACCTAGAGCGGATGGATTGAGTGCTTATAAGTACTTCAGAAAATTACATATTAACTACATTAAAAATTTTTTTCCAGCCTGTCTTACTTTGTCTATGTCTGATCTACATGTGTACTATAAATACTTTGGGCTTATCTATACTCATGATATAAAGTTATTCATTGCAACGATAAATACATTTGCTTGAGAAAAGGAAAACAAAGTAAGGGAATCTTTAAGTAAAAAAATGAATGAATGATAACTCTTTCTTTAAATTCTGTAAATGAAATATACATTTCATTTTAAGATATTGATATTTAGATTTCATCTAGGATATTGATATCTACATTTCATGTAGGATATTGATTCATTATTAATATTAAACAAAAATATTCGTCCACGTTATTTGTAAATCTTTATCATCGAACTGGAGCTAACGGGTGGTGTTTATGCTTAATACAGGTAAGGCATTTAAAGCATAGGTAATACTGGATGTACTGGAAATTAGATAGGCCACTCATATTCCATTCAAAGTTGTGTGCATGAGGATACTAAGTACCAACTGTCCAGAATGTGGCATTCACTACCAGAAACAGAAGAGGAAAGAGAATAAAGTATCTCAGTACAGAGTAATGTGTCTTATTGACGGCTCAATATGGTCTGATACGTTAGCAAGAAAAAAACCTGGTATGTATTTAATCCACGAAGATAAATATTGAGTAAATGTATATATTGAGTGTGGGTTATGGCTGGAACATATACCTAAAGTTAAAATTCATGGCAATGATTAAGAAATAGAGTACACTATTGTTTTATTAATATATATTCATCCACCAAGTTTACCTAGCTATGTTACCGCCATTGACTAGTTCCCACATCTGTAAACTGTAGATTCCTGAGTTGTAGTGCAATACAATGATAGTCTCACGATAAGCTCTTGGGCCAGAGATTTCTTCGAAAGAAAAAGTGATTTTCTGAAAAAAAAAATGTTTATCAGGCACAAGTATGTATTGATAAATGTCCTGTGAGGTAAAGGTAAATTCTGTATGTATTGATTGTATGTATTGATTGTATGTATTGATTGTATTATTGATTGTATGTATTGTTTGTATTATTGATCAATGTATTGATTGTATGTATTGGCTATGTATTGATTGTATTATTGATTGTATTATTGATTGTATTATTGATTGTATGTATTGATTGTATTATTGATTGTATTATTGATTGTATGTATTGATTGTATTATTGATTGTATGTATTGATTGTATGTATAGTTTGTATTATTGATCAATGTATTGATTGTATGTATTGACTGTATGTATTGATCGTATTATTGATTGTATGTATTGATTGTATTATTGATTGCATGTATTGATTGTATTATTGATTGAATGTATTGATTATATGTATTGATTGTATGTATTGATTGTATGTATAGATTCTAATTATAGAAAATCTTGAAAAAAATAAAACTTTATCTACGCAAACCTCAGTAATAAATATCTTGGGACAAGAGTTAAAAAAGATTTTCTGCTAATTAAAGCTAATTAAACCTAATTTCATTTAAAAATCGATGCTTGACGTCATTTGTATTCACGGGTGGATATGTCAGCAAGTACCCCATCCCCCCACCTATTTTAGGAGATATTGTTTAATCATAGTTATAGTGTTTCAAATTCACCAGCCAAATTGAGTCCAGTGTTTTTTATGAGATAAATACCAAATAATGCATACAACATTTTTTATTGGGAGTAAGTTTCGACATTTTTGGTCCTGAGTGTGTCTGTGTGAGTGTGTCTATGTGAGTGTGTCTATGTGAGTGTGTCTATGTGAGTGTGTCTGTGTGAGTGTGTCTATGTGAGTGTGTCTGTGTGAGTGTGTCTGTGTGGGTGTGTCTGTGTGAGTGTGTCTATGTGAGTGTGTCTATGTGAGTATGTCTATGTGAGTGTGTCTGTGTGAGTGTGTCTGTGTGAGTGTGTCTGTGTGAGTGTGTCTGTGTAAGTGTGTCTGTCTATGTGAGTGTGAACAATTCTAGCCCTTAGTGAGTGTGTCTATGTGAGTGTGAACAATTCTAGCCCTAAGTGAGTGTGTCTATGTGAGTGTGAACAATTCTAGCCTTAAGTGTGTGTGTCTATGTGAGTGTGAACGATTCTAGCCTTAAGTGTGTGTGTCTATGTAAGTGTGAACAATTCTAGCCCTAAGTGAGTGTGTCTATGTGAGTGTGAACAATTCTAGCCTTCAGTGTGTGTGTCTGTGTGAGTGTGAACAATTCTAGCCTTAAGTGTGTGTGTCTATGTGAGTGTGAACAATTCTAGCCCTAAGTGAGTGTGTCTATGTGAGTGTGAACAATTCTAGCCTTAAGTGTGTCTGTGTGAGTGTGAACAATTCTAGCCTTAAGTGTGTCTGTGTGAGTGTGAACAATTCTAGCCTTAAGTGTCTCTGTGTGAGTGTGAACAATTCTAGCCCTAAGTGAGTGTGTCTATGTGAGTGTGAACAATTCTAGCCTTAAGTGTGCCTGTGTGAGTGTGAACAATTCTAGCCTTAAGTGTGTCTGTGTGAGTGTGAACAATTCTAGCCTTAAGTGTGTCTGTGTGAGTGTGAACAATTCTAGCCTTAAGTGTGTCTTTGTGAGTGTGAACAATTCTAGCCTTAAGTGTGTCTGTGTGAGTGTGAACAATTCTAGCCTTAAGTGTGTCTGTGTGAGTGTGAACAATTCTAGCCTTAAGTGTGTCTTTGTGAGTGTGAACAATTCTAGCCTTAAGTGTGTGTGTCTATGTGAGTGTGAACAATTCTAGCCCTAAGTGAGTGTGTCTATGTGAGAGTGAACAATTTTAGCCTTAAGTGTGTGTGTCTATGTGAGTGTGAACAATTCTAGCCTTAAGTGTGTCTGTGTGAGTGTGAACAATTCTAGCCTTAAGTGTGTCTGTGTGAGTGTGAACAATTCTAGCCTTAAGTGTGTCTGTGTGAGTGTGAACAATTCTAGCCTTAAGTGTGTCTGTGTGAGTGTGAACAATTCTAGCCTTAAGTGTGTGTGTCTATGTGAGTGTGAACAATTCTAGCCTTAAGTGTGTGTGTCTGTGTGAGTGTGAACAATTCTAGCCTTAAGTGTGTGTGTCTGTGTGAGTGTGAACAATTCTAGCCTTAAGTGTGTGTGTCTATGTGAGTGTGAACAATTCTAGCCTTAAGTGTGTGTGTCTGTGTGAGTGTGAACAATTCTAGCCTTAAGTGTGTGTGTCTGTGTGAGTGTGAAACATTTCTAGCTCTAAGTGTGTGTGTCGGTGTGAGTGTGAAACATTTCTAGCTCTAAGTGTGTGTGTCGGTGTGAGTGTGAAACATTTCTAGCTCTAAGTGTGTGTGTCGGTGTGAGTGTGAAACATTTCTAGCTCTAAGTGTGTGTGTCTGTGTGAGTGTGAAACATTTCTAGCCCTAACTGTGTGTGTCTGTGTGAGTGTGAAACAATTCTAGCCCTGAGTGTGTCTTTGTGAGTACGAAACATTTCTGTAGGACGACAAAATCTTCCATTAAAATCAGATAAAAAAATAACTTCTAAATTATGAATTCTAAATTGATGTAATTTTGTTAGTTTTTTTAAAGCCATATATTTACAAAACCTTAAATATTCATAAACTCATATGTTAGTTAAAAATATCTAAATGATTGGTTTCAGATAATTTGTTGGTACAAATGAAAAATTGTTTTCTAATGAATAAATGATTAGGACTTCGTTGAAGAAACATAACAAGTACATTGCGAAAAGAAATAACAGAGAACTGAAGATTTTATTCATTTAACCCAATACAATCTGTTTGTCGTGTGAACCAAGGAGGGAAATAATTTATGATGCAGTAATGTTGGAAATAAAGGTTGTGACAATGGTACAATCAAATTATATCTGCAAGATGACTGTTAAAAATGATGTAAAATCAACGGGCGTAAGATTTGTAGTAAAATGGCCGTGGATCGGGGAAGTTGGAGAGTATTAATGCCAACAGTCCAGATCTATAAATAGGTCTCAGAGCTTAGGGATGGCGATGATAATCATAAGAATGTTAAAAATGCAAAATAAAAGTTTGAGTGTAAAGCGAATGATATATTTTCGAGTTTTGTGTATGTTACGATGATACTTGACGTGTGTATGATTGTGCTATGTCATAATACATCTAGTGTACCCTGGGTAAATGTTGAGGAAAATTTCACAAAACAATTGAAAGTAAAGATTACGTTGAATGTTCATGAACTCTATAAAAATACACGAAAAATAAAAATAAAAAAATGATAGATTTAATTTGGTTGACGCAATGAATTGGCACAATTAGTTCGTGAGAAACCCTACCTTCACCACTATGTTGTTTATGTTTTTTTGTTATGTTTTTTGTTGGTATGTTTTTTAAGGATACATTATATTGTATGTATCATATTTTAAGGCGCACCATCTCATCCAAACATAACGTAGGTAGATGTTCAAATCCAATAATTGGTTTCACATTTAATACATTAGGAATACAAGTACATGATAAATAAGGTAAATTAATTTAATATAGAACCAATCATGAATACATTTTAACCGTAGTATTATAGTTCATAAGAAAATCGTATTTTATTTAATTTCAATGTATAAGATATTTCCCAAACTGTTAAAGCATGCGCTAAATTCATTAGATAATATTATGTCATAAACAGTAATGTTTATTATTAATTTTAGATCACCAATGTTTTTTTTAGTTATTAACTATTTACTCTATGATAAACTGGTGCATATATAAAGTTTATAATAAACAGTATAAATCATTGACATTTTCCTACATTTTTTCGCACAATGTTTACAGCATAGAGTTTTGTAATGGTGATTTCGATCACAAATTTATATATTTTTTAACATTTTGTTAGAAATTACTTAATCTTTTACTGTATTCTATGATTTAAATATTCGCCTATCATAGGAAGCTAATCAAATGAAAATTAAAAGTAAATATTCAAAGCTATATCACTAAATGAAATTATGACATTTAAAATAAATATTCTTTTAAACACAATAAAGCAAACTAATATGCTTCAAGTAATTTTCTTGCTACATTTCTATTAACCACTAATGTGGTATGATTATATCAGCTAGACCGATCGATCTAAGAAACGCTACGCGATTGTAAAAGATAATAAAAGTTCCTCAAAACCGACCTTACCTCACGACCTTATGAACTAAACAATAAATTATAGTTTTTTATAATTTTAAATTATATTGATAGATTTGACTAGGTCTGAGTTTTTGAATGAATGTAGACTTGTAGAGCGCCGTCGGTAAAATAAACAAATAACAACAACGGCAGGTCTTTTTTTTTAGCCATTAATCGAGAAGTACCGGTATATAAATAGAGATGCGCTATTCAAATAGTTTATGATCTCTAAGGTCCATTTATAAACTTGTTTCCCATTTCGTTTCTTCCTGAAATAAATGTCTACATTCGGTCAAAATAAATGTCTACATTCGTTCAAACGGCTGATGATGCCATACTATTTCTTTTTTTAATCACAGCTGTATTAACAAATTCTAACATGTCCCAGACTCACATTTCCTAATGCCAGGTCAGGGTAATCTTGTTGTATGAAGCGAGTTATTAGACTAATCGAACCAAACGCCTGTCGTTGTACTGTGTATTCACCAACCAGTACTGCGGCGAATTGTTTCTCCTCCTCCGCTGTCAGGTGGGAAAAAAAAAAAGCTAAAATTACTTTCTTTTTTCTTTTCTTATTATCGTTAATTTAAACCTCCAATCAATAAATAAATATATAAATAAATGCATTTTGCTCTATTACAGTCACAATAACAGTAAATATGAAGAAAATAGACCTGACATAAAAGTTACACACCAAGTTTTTTAAATGGGAGGTTGATTGTTAATTAAAGGAAATAATATAACATTTAGTCTAATTTGTTAACTATATTATACAAACATGATATATATGGGATTTATTTCATGAATGTAACAATACAAGTATAGACAAGTGTAAAGCAGTAATACTGGTATATTGTTCTATTTGTGCAGCAGCAATATAGATATATTGTTAAATTTGTGCAGCAGTTGTACTGGTATATTGTTTTATGTGTGAAGCAATAATATAGGTATAGTATTGCATTTTTGAAGCAGTAACTTAAGCATATTGTTACATTTGTGAGGCAGGTCTGAAATTGAATGTATTCAGTCACGAAATCCAGGTATTGTTTTCAGTTTCTAATATTAGACGCAAAGAATGTTTATAGCATACAGCTCTAATCTAATAAAACAAGCAATTTAAGTCTTTTCCGTTTCAGACAAAGGACATTTTAGAGCATTTTTGTGTAAGCAGTGGCTACGGTTACGATAATTAGAGAGGGAAGTAATCATGTTGAATAACTGTTACAAAAATAAATAATGATTACGCCCCTTTGATTAGCTTTTATTATTTATATTTAAAATATAAGTCAAAATGGTACTTAAAACGCCCCCTTTTTCGGCCCTCAGAAGTCAGATAGCGAAATGAACTTTTGATGTACACTTGGCAGGCCAAGACCTACAAAATGATATATACATCATGGGTCTAGGACTTATGGTTGTTGAGATCTATGGTGATCACGGACAGACAGACAGACAGACAAAACGGGGACAATAGAGCATATTTTTTCGAAAATGCTCTAAAAATATTCAATGATAACACTAGAGTTTAACATGTAAATTACTAGCTGTACCCATCAAAACATTTGCACAGTGATATACCATAGTTCAACTTTGAAGCTTTCATGAAAATATCTATGTAATTACATGGGTTTATTTGTTTAATTCTATGAACAGAATCGAGAAACGTATTAGTTATTTGGTTTCCGTTTAAGAGCCTAAAAATAAAATATCAGTGAGTTGGGTTTGAATCCCGGCAGCCTACAAGTCTATTCCCTTAAACATTTGGCTTTCAAGTCTCACTCTCAATGCGACGTTTTTTTTATAATTACGCCTATACTATCTGCATACTAGCTATACCCATAGATCTTATATATCTATGACTGTACCCTGCAGAACCTTTGCATATAGTTATATTCCCATAAGTAGGCTAGGTTAATTTTGGTTTCGGACAGATTTTTATTACAATTTTAAAGATGCAATATTTTGTAGAAATACAAAAAACATAAATAAATTTAAATGGAATTATTCCACATTTTGGCCTTTGTGTTTCATGTTTAAAAACCGCAGAAACCATTTAAAACTGTAGGTTAAAAAAATCAAACATTTATCTTATCGAATCGCCGACAAGCCGCCATTTTGAATTCTTCATTTCTACTTTCGATCTAACGCAGACGTAAGATCGCTATTATTTATATATATTGAAAATTGTTATATTGTTTTCGAGCTAACTCTGAGTTTAAGGGTAAGTCTTAGTAACATGGTCCTACATTGTAATTTAAAGACAAATTAAAGCAGTATTTAATTTAATAATAAAAAAAAAATAGGATATAACTTTATTTATATAGCGTACAATTTGCAGATTTTCGTATTGACTTTTAAAAAGAATTTTATTTACAAACTTTCTTACGATGAACGCGTCTATTTTTACACTTGTTTTCGTTTTACGATTTTAAAATGCTATCTGATTTAAAAAAAAATTACTACAATAATTTTAATGATAATATTTTATTATTACATATTAATAGTATAAACTTTTACGTCTCATATTTAAAACTACATAAAATATCTAAAATTGTACATTTTTATAGCGTTTATCAAATCGAGTATTCTGGCTTCTTACTTTCCATCTATAGTTAACAGATGAACTTAAGACGAAAAACGGTTATTTTGATTCTATTTGTAATTATAACATATGTGTATTAATTTTTTTTATTAACTTTATTTCAGTACTAAAGCTGACGCCTAGTAGACTGTCTGACAAGTTTTAAAATTAATAGCATAAATTCCTTTTTTTATGAAAATGTGTGCATTGAATTTTCTATTGTCTAAAAATATGTGATGTTTCTATAAAAGAAACGTGTAAATGACTAAGTAAATAAAACTTACACAGTGGTGTCACACAGTAACTTCTGTGTAAGACTAACAACGCAGTAAAACACACAAAGTAAACTAGTCTCATGTTGATAACACTGGATGGGAGATAAGTCTGTAAAGAGAAAAATCAACAACGAATAATTAAGCGTGGCAAAAACAGATATTACTTAAACGGATAACAATCTTTTGTTTTCAGAAACATGCGTAGGAAAAAAAAAGATCAATGGGTTTTTTATTATAAATTAGGCTTTTAATTATTATCAAAGAAAATGTGAGAAAAGACTAATAAATAAACTGCTATGACGACAACAACAACACTATAACACTTAATGTTTCGCTATAAGCTTTTATAGTCCATTAGGACCTGCACCATATATTTTCTTAGACCCAAATGCTGAATGAATTTCTCGTTTTACTAAAGTTATTTCCACTTTTGGCCAATTAGTTCGTGCTACAATTATATTATAATACATCTTTTTGTAAACAATTTAAATGACTTATATTTCTTGAATTCTAATATTTTGAATTCTGGATTGTGTACAACTACTTAATTGTTTTAGTTTTTTTTCAGCTGCTGTACCAGCGTACTACACCCGGCGATTCGAGGGAAGGTAGGGTAATCACAGACGGAGCTAATGGAGCTCAATGATTATAAAGCTAAAACATTCGGATATGAGTGTTGCTGAATAATTTTAGAGCATTTTCGAAAAAAATAGCTCTATTGTCCCCATTTTGTCCGTCTGTCTGTCCGTCATCACTCTAGATCTCAACAACCATAAGTCCTAGACCCATGATGTATATATCATTTTGTAGGTCTTGGCCTGCCATGTGTGCACAAAAAGTCCATTTCGCGATCTGACCTCTGAGGGCCGAAAAAGGGGGCGTATTAAGTACGGTTTTTTACTATATAAGCTATATTAACAAAGAAGCGCCCTATATCTAAGCGACCATAAGTCCTAGACCCATGATGTAAATATCATTTTGTAGGTCTTGGCCTGCCATGTGTGCACCAAAAGTCCATTTCGCGATCTGACCTCTGAGGGCCGAAAAAGGGGGCGTATTAAGTACGGTTTTTTACTATATAAGCTATATTAACAAAGAAGCGCCCTATATCTAAGCGACTATAAGTCCTAGACCCATGATGTATATATCATTTTGTAGGTATAGGCTTGCCAAGTGTACATCAAAACTCCATTTCACGATCTGACTTCTCAGGGCCGAAAAAGGGGGCGTTTTTACCGTTTTTGCTTATATTTTAAATATAAATAATAAAAGCTAATCAAAGGGGCGTAATCATTATTTATTTTTGTAACAGTTATTCAACATTATTACTTCCCTCCCTATTTATCAAAACCCAGCAAAATCTATGGCTGTCACCCGGAAAAAAATACGGAACTGAATGGTCACAGAAATAACAATTTATGTTTACAGGACAATACAGAAATATAACTGCATGTCACAGTAAAAACAATTTATATTTATAGGACAATAAATAATTAGAACTGAATGGTGACAGAAATAACAATTTATGTTTATAATTACTCTGAGATAAAATTTTCTTTATGCACTGACGGTAGACTTTTTTTTTATTTTTATAAGTCACAATCAAGATTTATAAATTTCTTATGTGGCTGTCACCAGTATACGCCACATCGGTCAAACTAATCTGACGAGTGAAGATAAATACTGATTTTACCGACTTTACTTATCAACTAAATGTCTGGGTCGCCATCAGTATATCTTTGGCTTCTGTCCATCTTGGACACTGAAGCCTTTAGAGTGGGCCTGCTGTTTCCACTGCAAAAGTCCAAGGGATAAGCAAAGTTTCAAAGGTACTTTTACTTGTGACGCAATTAGCAGTCGTCCGAAAAAAAATTCTCTTCAGTATTCTAGTAAACACCCATAAAAGTGGATTTAATGGATGCATTCTTTTCAAACATATTAAAATTGTAAATATTCCCATTTTATAATGGCAAATAAAAGACCTAGTTGAGATGGGGACTCATCTACTTTAAAGTGCCGTTGGTGGCTTTTGGTTTGTCTCCCTTCGTTGGCGGCTCTTTGGTTTGTCTCCCTTCGTTGGCGGCTCTTTGGTTTGTCTCCCTTCGTTGGCGGCTCTTTGGTTTGTCTCCCTTCGTTGGCGGCTCTTTGGTTTGTCTCCCTTCGTTGGCAACTTTTGGGTTTGCCTCCCTTTAAGAACAAATCTTATTAGACGAACTTACTTTCTCATTATATTTTTTTATTATTTTTAGAGTTTATATTTATATTTTTTTTTAAAATGTCGTCTGTTTTAATTTAAAATGTCATCAGATAAAAGCTCAACACAAGTTTCCTATGTACTTCTAAAGAAAAACTCAAAATAAAAAAATAGACATTTGGAAACAGTTATTTTCCATGATAGATTAGCCTTTGTCACAACGATACTATGCTTTACAATGATACTTAATAAAGTCTGTCCTAATGTACTAAAGGCGGATTGTGTCAGTCTTTAGATATCGAAAAGGAGGAAATGTAAGAGAACACTTTTACCGGGAGGATACAATTTACAAATGATGATTGTCATCTATTAAAGAGGACAGGCTGTCACTTCAATATCTACCAATAACCTTGATCTTGTAACTTTCGGTAATTTCCCAGTATCGTCGTCGGCATCCGTCTGTCTCGAGAGACGATGGTGTAGCTAATTTGAGTCTACAAGCACCGCCGGGAATCACTGTGCAGACCGACTCGGGAGTGTCAAGTAGTGTTGTTTTAGTCCCAGGTCATATTTTAGTTTCAGTTTTTATTTCGTTTTTTTCTGTAATAATTTTAGTTTTCGTCTAGTTTTAGTCTTGCTTCTAATTTGAGTTTTAGTTTTAGTTCTCGTTGACGAAAAGTCAACATTTTCGTCAACGAAGGTTTTAGTTTTAGTTTTCGTCAACGAAAACAACACTTGTGTCAAGCCCTGCCGCACTTGTCGCACTTGAATATAGATGGTTGTTGTAGCTGTTTTTGTAGCTGTTGTTGTAGTTGTTGTTGTAGTTGTTGTAGCTGTTGTTTTTGCTGCTTCCGCCTTGACCTTTCAGGGCGGCATTTTCGTGTCGCTCAGCCTCTACGCGCGATGAACCCTGCCGGACAGCGAGCCTCCAGGACAGGAGGTCAGCTGCTTGACACTCCCAGGAGTTGGGGTTTATGGAGCACCGTTTTGTGTCCTTTTTGCAAGTCCTTTTTCCCAGTATACACTCTAAATTACAGTGTGAGTACAGTTATGTGTTCAATTTATGGTCTGTCTAAATACATAGTATTCTCTTCATTCTTTAAATATCGAGAAATGTGCATATTTTAAACAATATAACGTATATATTACTGAAATGAGTTACGTAACAGAATAAACGGATTACCTCCATTCATTCTATTATAACGTATTGTAACAAAATAAGGAGACCTTGAAAACCTTACAAAAATTTTATGACATGGCCATTTCCCTTACAGACACATCTGCAATAAACACTTTTGTACAGTATCGAAAGAAAATGGTCACTAAATATTTACAATAGAACGTACACATATTACAAAAGCAGATTAAGGAGATACATGTATATTTATGTGTATTATAAAATATACACAGTCTAGTTTTATATATAATAACACAGTGAGTGAATAAATACTGACATACTTGTTCTTACTTGTGTAGTTCAGCTGTTAACTTACAGTTTCTGCATTCTTCTCGCCACATTTGCCTATATATGCATCGTACGTACAAATACATATGAACAAAAAATTCTCTTTGACCTCATATAAAAACCTATGTGCGATTTTTCTGTTAAGCAAAACTTTCATTGGTGTTTTCAACGTATTGAGATATTATCTTTTTTTTTGTGTGTTTGGTTGTCATTCAGTGATTCTCAAATAAACCGGCGGATACCTCACAGCAGAAATGCGACGAAGTTAAAAAAAAAAATAAACTAATAGGTGATCCAGTTGATGCTAGGGCAGCAAATAATGCACTTGATGGAACAAATCTTATACCGATTTTTCAATTACCAAATTAGGGGTGGGTAAACCTTTTGACTCACTTCTCACATTGAGTTCGTAAATTTGACCGGCGGCCAGACCCAAAGTAAAAGGATAGAGTGTTGACATTAAGTAACGGATAGATTGTTGACATGAATTAATGGAGAGAGTGTTGACATAAAGTAATGGATAGATTGTTGACATGAATTAATGGAGAGAGTGTTGACATAAAGTAATGGATAGATTGTTGACATGAATTAATGGAGAGAGTGTTGACATACAGTAATGGATAGATTGTTGACATGAATTAATGGAGAGAGTGTTGAAATAAAGTAATGGATAGAGTGTTTACATGAATTAATGGATAGATTGTTGAATGAAGAAATGGATAGAGTGTTGACATTAAGTAACGGATAGATTGTTGACATGAATTAATGGATAGAGTGTTGAAATTAAGTAATGGATAGAGTGTTGACATGAATTAATGGATAGATTGTTGAATGAAGAAATGGATAGAGTGTTGACATTAAGTAACGGATAGATTGTTGACATGAATTAATGGATAGAGTGTTGACATTAAGTAATGGATAGAGTGTTGACATGCATTAATGGATAGATTGTTGAATGAAGAAATGGATAGAGTGTTGACATTAAGTAACGGATAGATGGTTGACATGAATTAATGGAGAGAGTGTTGACATGAAGTAATGAATAGAGTGTTTACATGAAGTAATGGATAGATTGTTAAATGAAGAAATGGATAGAGTGTTGACATGAAGTAACGGATAGATTGTTGACATGAATTAATGGAGAGAGTGTTGACATGAAGTAATGAATAGAGTGTTTACATGAAGTAATGGATAGATTGTTGAATGAAGAAATGGATAGAGTGTTGACATTAAGTAACGGATAGATTGTTGACATGAATTAATGGAGAGAGTGTTGACATGAAGTAATGAATAGAGTGTTTACATAAAGTAATGGATAGAGTGTTGACATAAAGTAATGGATAGAGTGTTGACATTATGTGATGGATAGAGTGTTGACATGAAGTAATGGAGAGAGTGTTGACATGAAGTAATCTATATCTGTCTGCGACTCTATGTGTCTTATCATTGTCTACTCTATATCGGTCTGCGACTCTATGTATCTTATCATTGTCTACTCTATATCGGTCTGCGACTCTATGTATCTTATCATTGTCTACTCTATATCTGTCTGCGACTCTATGTATCTTATCATTGTCTACTCTATATCTGTCTGCGACTCTATGTATCTTATCATTGTCTACTCTATATCTGTCTGTGACTCTATGTATCTTATCATTGTCTACTCTATATCTGTCTGTGACTCTATGTATCTTATCATTGTCTACTCTATATCTGTCTGCGACTCTCTGTATCTTATCATTGTCTACTCTATATCTGTCTGCGACTCTGTGTATCTTATCATTGTCTACTCTATATCTGTCTGTACTCGATCTTTTCTGTATATTTGTATACTTTTCTTCGGCTTTGCGCTCAAATTTAAACGTTTACGTAAATATTTAATATAAAAAACGTAACTTATAAACGTTATTGTAATATGGAAGAATGTGGTAGAAAGAAAAATTGGAACTTTTAGCTAATTCCATCTCTTAATAAAGCCATGGGCAAAGTACGGCCCTCGGGCCACATAGGGTCCGCCGTACTTTTGAATCTGACCCACGACCCACTACAAGTTTCACTTTGAAGTACTCCTCTAGACTTTTCTGTTATGAAATTTAGATTTCATTTATATTAGTCAATGTCAACAGTCCATTTATCTAGCCAAGTAATGTGTGTGTGTGAGAGAGAGACATTGAACCGTCTAGCCAATTAAAGTGTGTGTGTGTGTGTGAGAGAGAGAGAGAGAGAGACATTGAACAGTCTAGCCAAGTAAAGTGTGTGTGTGAGAGAGAGACATTGAACCGTCTAGCCAAGTAAAGTGTGTGTGTGTGTGTGAGAGAGAGAGAGAGACATTGAACAGTCTAGCCAAGTAAAGTGTGTGTATGAGAGAGAGAGAGAGAGAGAGAGAGAGACATTGAACAGTCTAACCAAGTAAAGTGTGTGTGTGAGAGAGAGACATTGAACCGTCTAGCCAAGTAAAGTGTGTGTGTGTGAGAGAGAGAGAGAGAGAGAGACATTAAACAGTCTAGCCAAGTAAAGTGTGTGTGTGAGAGAGAGACATTGAACAGTCTAACCAAGTAAAGTGTGTGTGTGAGAGAGAGACATTGAACAGTCTAGCCAAGTAAAGTGTGTGTGTGAGAGAGAGAGGCATTGAACCGTCTAGCCAAGTAAAGTGTGTGTGTGAGAGAGAGAGAGAGACACTGAACAGTCTAGCCTAGTAAAGTGTGTGAGAGAGAGAGAGACATTGAACCGTCTAGCCAAGTAAAGTGTGTGTGTGAGAGAGAGAGAAAGAGAGACATAGAACAGTCTAGCCAAGTAAAGTGTGTGTGTGTGAGAGAGAGAGAGAGACATTGAACAGTCTAACGAAGTAAAGTGTGTGTGTGAGAGAGAGACATTGAACAGTCTAACCAAGTAAAGTGTGTGTGAGAGAGAGACATTGAACAGTCTAACCAAGTAAAGTGTGTGTATGAGAGAGAGACATTGAACAGTCTAACCAAGTAAAGTGTGTGTGTGAGAGAGAGAGACAATGAACAGTCTAGCCAAGTAAAGTGTGTTTGTGTGTGTGATATTGAACTCTCTAGTGTATGTGTGTGAGAGAGACAATG
The DNA here is from genome assembly GCA_021962125.1 of Bulinus truncatus. Lineage (NCBI taxonomy): Eukaryota > Metazoa > Mollusca > Gastropoda > Planorbidae > Bulinus > Bulinus truncatus. Next base: position 1,172,571 of record JAGDYQ010000081.1, on the reverse strand, counting down.
TATACTTGAATTTTCTACGCCTCTACCCCCGGGTCTCAAGAATGTCAACAAATGTGGACAATTTAATTTATTCAGATAACAAATATTTATTTTCTCTAAATAAACATATTTAAGTGCCTCTTTTTTGTTTGTCTCACGTATTAGTCTTTTGTCCTGTTTAAATGTTCAGCACGGAGGAATAATACACACTCAGTGACAGACTCAGGGACACAATCAGGAACACAATGAGAGACACAATGAGGGGCTGACTCAGTGACACACTCAGAGACACAATATGGGACACAATCAAGGACACAGTAAGGGACACGTTTCTTTGTTTGAATTCTGATCGACATTTTTATACAACTATCATTTTACTTATTATTAGATAATAAGCAATACATATTTAAAAAGTTTTATTAGCTAGATAAGTGTTCTGTGTGTGTGTGTGTGTGTGCCTCTTAATTTTTCTTATAACAAACATTCACAGAAAATGATCAAAGGGATATTTTGTCATAATAATAATATTGCTAAGAAATATTAATTAGAATAAAGAAAAGATAAACATCAATAAATACTTTTTAGAGCATTTTCGAAAAAAAATGCTCTATTGTCCCCGTTTTGTCTGTCTGTCTGTCTGTCTGTGCGTCATCACCATAGATCTCAACAACCATAAGTCCTAGACCCATGATATATATATCATTTTGTAGGTCTTGGCCTGCCCTGTGTACATTAAAAGTTCATTTCGCAATAGGACCTCTGAGGGGCCGAAAAAGGGGGCGTATTAAGTACCGTTTTTACTATATAAGCTATATTAACAAAGGAGCGCCCTATATCAATGTTGACCACCAAACTAAACAGCGGTTCTAAAATTGTATGGATCTATCTAAAGCTATTGTTACAGATAGATTGTTGAATGAAGAAATGGATAGAGTGTTGACATGAAGTAATGGATAGAGTGTTGACATGAAGTAATGGACAGAGTGTTGACATGAAGAAATGGACAGAGTGTTGACATGAAGTAATGGATAGAGTGTTGAATGAAGAAAAGGATAGAGTGTTGACATAAAGTAATGGATAGAGTGTTGACATGAAGTAATGGATAGAGTGTTGACATGAAGAAAAGGATAGAGTGTTGACATGAAGAAATGGGTAGAGTGTTGACATGAAGTAATGGACAGAGTGTTGACATAAGGAAATGGATAGAGTGTTGACATGAAGAAATGGATAGAGTGTTGAATAAAGAAAAGGATAGAGTGTTGACATGAAGTAATGGATAGAGTGTTGACATAAAGTAATGGACAGAGTGTTGAATGAAGAAAAGGATAGAGTGTTGACATGAAGTAGTGGATAGAGTGTTGACATTAAGTAATGGATAGAGTGTTGAATGAAGAAAAGGATAGAGTGTTGACATGAAGTAATAGATAAAGTGTTGACATAAAGTAATGGATAGAGTGTTGCATGAAGAAAAGGATAGAGTGCTGACATGAAGTAATAGATAGAGTGTTGACATAAAGTAATGGATAGAGTGTTGACATTATGTGATGGATAGAGTGTTGACATGAAGTAATGGATAGAGTGTTGACATGAAGTAATGGATAGAGTGTTGAATGAAGAAAAGGATAGAGTGTTGACATGAAGTAATAGATAGAGTGTTGACATAAAGTAATGGATAGAGTGTTGAATGAAGAAAAGGATAGAGTGCTGACATGAAGTAATGGATAGAGTGTTGACATGAAGTAATAGATAGAGTGTTGACATAAAGTAATGGATAGAGTGTTGACATTATGTGATGGATAGAGTGTTGACATGAAGTAATGGATAGAGTGTTGACATGAAGTAATGGATAGAGTGTTGAATGAAGAAAAGGATAGAGTGTTGACATGAAGTAATGGATAGCGTGTTGACATGAAGAAAAGGATAGAGTGTTGACATGAAGTAATGGATAGAGTGTTGACATGAAGTATTGGATAGAGTGTTGAATGAAGAAAAGGATAGAGTGTTGACATGAAGTACTGGATAGAGTGTTGAATGAAGAAAAGGATAGAGTGTTGACATGAAGTAATGGATAGAGTGTTGACATGAAGTGACGTATAGAGTGTTGACATGAAATAATGGATACAGTGTTGACATGTAGTAATGAATTAAAATAAATGACATAACAGGCTAGTGATGAGATTCACTCAGAAACGAGTGGCGACAGAATTAAACTGCTGTTAATAATTGTCTGACTTCTGTCTGTAATTGTCTTTTAGATTTTACTTTATTTGAACTTTAAATTTGTTTATATTTGTCTGTGACTCTATGTATCTTCACATTATCTACTATATATCTGTCTGTGACTCTATGTATCTTCACATTATTCTAGACCTAAGATGTATATATAATTTTGTAGGTCTTGGCCTGCCAAGTGAACATCAAAAGTCCATTTCGCGATCTGACCTCTGAGGGCCGAAAAAGGGGGCGTTTTAAGTACCGTTTTTGCTTATATTTTAAATATAAATAATCAAAGCTAATGAAAGGGGCGTAATCATTATTTATTTTTGTAACAGTTATTCAACATGATTACTTCCCTCTCTATTTATCGTAACTGCTTACACGGAAATGCTCTAAAATGTCCTTTGTCCGAAATGGAAAAGACTTAAATTGCTTGTTTATATATTCAACTGTAGCAGTTACGGATTTACATATACACCTGTAGCTGTTACGGATTTACATATACACCTGTAGCTGTCTTAGAGTCAGCCTTGTTTTAGCTAGAGGTATTCAGCATCTAATTTCAGCAAACATTTCTTAAAATGAGTTAAATTGAAAACAAAAAATCGGGTTCACAATGTTAGGTTTACTGTAATGTTTCCTAATAATGAAATTTATTATCAAGATGGTGTAACCCAGTATTAAGTGTTTTACAGCGACATTCATACATCATGACCGAAAATTCAGTGGCCATGTATACAGCACGATTATCTTAACTGGATAGGCTAGAGTTCGAACCGTAACCCCTGACATGGCTACACGGTTCACAGCCATACGACCCAAAGGACTACTTTAGACGGCATCGTCATTAGTACAGTCTACATTATACAAGGGGGGGGGTGCAGGGGGCGGGTGCAGTTCTTGAATTGAACATTTTGACGTTCTACATATTATCTAAAAATATTTATGATTTGATACATTTTATTTTGAGTAGCACTGGAATATCAAATAAAATGTCTCTAAAATGTGTGAATTACCTCTTAGATTTTAAACTTTGGTATTTATTTTTTTGTACAGTATGTTGGTACAGCTTGTGTAGGTATATTTTTATAGAGTATATTGGCACGGCGTGTGTAGTTATATTTTTATAGAGTATATTGGTACAGCCTGTGTAGCTATATTTTTAAAGAGTATATTGGTACGGCTTGTGTAGTAATATTTTTATAGAGTATATTGATACGGTTTGTGTAGTTATATTTTTATAGAGTATATTGGTACAGCCTCTGTAGTTATATTTTTATTGAATATATTACTACAGCTTTTGTATTTATATTTTCCTAATGTTTCAAATTTAGAACCAATGTGAAATACTGACATGTTTTAACAGCTAAATCGTATAATGAAAGATATCATGTTAACTTAAGCGAACCCTGTTAGAAGAAATGTTTAATCTCTAAGAGATGTCTACTGTAGGTTATGTGACATTTTTAATGAAATAATTTCAAGTTTAATATGAATGGTAGAATGGTAGATATATATATATATATATATATATATATATATATATATATATATATATATATATTAGTGTGGTCCAGAAAACCATACTGAAAAGTTTAAGTTTGTAGAATCATTGCTCCACATGGTTTGTTTTTGTCCATTGGGTATAGGTATTTGGCCTGCAAAATTTCAGGCTGATCAAGCAACATCTACAGGTCAACCCATTATCAACATTACTTGTCTGGTGTCCGCGCTTGCGATTTACGTCCGACTTTGACACGTTATAAATTAAGGTACTCCTCTAGTGCCGCCATCTTGGTATATTTCTTATTGACGTACACTAACCATTTTTGGCACACACAATCAAGTGACCAATAGAAGACCAATAGAATTTTCAAATTGTCAAAAAAAAAATTTTTTGGACTTTTTTAGGTAAAAAGTCTACTTTCTTGACATTTTTTCAAAGTGAAAAATCTCAAAAAGTATTGCTTATTTAAGAAAGATATTTTGTACATAGATAAACAGATATGTTTCCAACAATCGCTCAATTTTGTTTTTTGAAATATTAAAAAATAAAAAAAATAAAAATTATTTACTAAGGGCCTATGTAAAAACGTGAATTTTATGGGGGGTAGGTTAGAAAAAAAAAAGATTAAAAAAGTTCAAAACACTTTTTCGAAAAACAAAATTGAGGAAATGTAAACAATATATTGAAGAACAAGCAAACAAAATTTGATGCTTCTATCTTTAGAAGTTTTGGTAAAATTTCAAAAAGTGTGCGTTGAAAATTTAAAAAACTTGATTTTGAGAAAAACACCTGGTGCTTCATCATCAAAAAAGAAAGTTAAGAATATCTTCCAGTCCCCTGAAGTTGTAGGTGCTTTGGATCGTGTTTGCCTCCCAGACCGTGGAGCTGTGTTTGTTGCTGGAGCTGTTGCACAGGCGCTTGGCCATGACATTTCAGAAATAACATTATCTCGAAGTTCAATCAGACGATCCAGAATAAGAAAGACAACGGGCTGCTGCAATGGATGAAAAAGAATTTTCTTTGGCAGGACCACTATTGCTGCATTGGGACGGTAAAATATTGCCCGACATTGATGGATCAAAGGAAAATGTGGATCGCATAGCTGTTATTGTTACTGGGAATGGCCAGGAAAAACTGTTGGGTATTCCAAAAATGGATAGAGGAACAGGAGAGGCTCAAGTAAATGCTTGCATTGAAGTAATTGAGAAATGGAATCTGCGTTCCCAGATCAAAGGCCTTGTATTCGACACAACAGCTAGCAATACAGGGCTTCATAAGGGCGCATGTGTTGGAATTGAAGAAGCTCTGGGAACTGAAATGGTCTGGATTGCATGCCGTCATCATGTCATGGAAGTTGTCCTTTCAAATGTTTTCAAGTCTCTGTTTGGTCCAGCTGAAGGTCCATCAACTGCACTATTCCAGCGATTTCAGAAACAATGGCCATCAATGAACCAAGATGCTTATTCTACAGCAAGTGATGAACTGTTTCAGGATCCAATATTGAAAAACATGCGACAGGAAATGCTTGTCTATTTACCAGGTGCTCTTGAAAAACAGCACCCAAGGGACGATTATCAGGAATTTTTACGTTTATCCTTCTGGTTTCTTGGTGGACACAAAGACAAGGAGAAATTTCGAGCTCCCGGTCCAACACATCATGCGAGATGGATGGCAAAAGCCATTTACGCACTGAAAATCTTTCTTTTTAAGACTCAGTTCAAGTTGACTGTTCGTGAATCCCAGAATATCACAGGTTTGGCTCTCTTTGTCAGTCTTGTTTATGTAAAACAGTGGAACGAAGCACCCTTGCAATCCGAGCCCCTCTCAATGACATCGAATTTTTATCAAATCTGAAGACCTATCCGAATAAGACTGTTGCCAGCAAGGCACATGAAGCATTTTCAAGGCACCTCTGGTTTCTCTCTGAACATTTGGTTGGCATAGCCCTTTTAGATGACAGAGTGTCAGCATCAATCAAAGAAAAGATGGTACAAAATCTACTTCGACCAGCATTGGCAGACATCCCTCGGCGTGTAAAGTTGACAAGTGAATCTGAACAGTTGAAATTGGAGGACCTGGTGACAGAAAGGACGACATCTTTCTTTGATGTCCTCATGGAAGAAGGCAAAGAAAAGTCTCAGACATTCCTTAAGAAACCACCAGGACAGTGGACATCTGATCCAGTCTTCAAGAAATTTTATGAACTGGCTGCACACATGACAGTTGTAAATGATGTAGCTGAAAGGGGAATCAGTCTTATTGAGAAATACAATAAAACACTGACAAAGAATGAGGAACAGAAACAGTTTATTCTTCGATTGGTTGCAAACCATCGCAGGAATTTCCCAACTCCATCAAAGACATCACTTATGTCGTCGTCATAGATTATCCACTGTGAAACTGTCAAATTTTAAAACTAAGGTTTTCATTAGATTGTAAGTTTTAGTTACATTTTTTAATTACAACTTTAATTTAATTTCTTAATTTTAATTTACTTTGAAATTTTAACCTTAAGTTTTAAATCGATCATCAACTATAATTGGCAATAACTATTTCATTTGAGATAACCCAAAAAAACTGTCAAATGGGTTGACCTGTAAATATTATTTGTTTTCATTAAAATTTTGCACAATTGTTATTAACATAATAAAGAACAGAAATAACCTTGTGGACAACTTAAATCTGTTACTTTGTTTTTCTGGACCACCCTAATATATATATATATATATATATATATATATATATATATATATATATATATATCAGTCCAGACGTTTATCTTCAATAACCTTCATGTTGATTTCTTATAGTTTCCATCTCTTGAAAGTATAATAATCGAAACATGTGTAATAAGATATACCTTATCGTTTATTTCTATAGCTTTCATCTTTTGTAATTTCCAATAACAGTTCAGCATACAATCAACAGTGTGCCATTTAGTCACTGAATAAATATGCATAAAATAAATCTATCGATTTTCCAACAAATAATGTTACAAGGATTAAGTTATATTTAAGTGTGTTCTGGTAAATCTTATTATAACTAAAACTGGTTGAATGGAAATTCCCGTTATGAAATGACGTAAAATTGTGTCAGCCAAAGAATTCGTTAGTACGTACATTCACATAAAAAAAAACTTGTAAGGTAATCATCTGCTGTAAAATGTTTCGTCTCTTTGGATGGTCATCAAAATTTAAATATTTTTTTTTTCAATTAGTTCTATCGTATATACTATAGTTCTATTGCATTTACCATAGTTCTATTGTATTTACCATAGTTCTATTGTATTTACCATAGTTCTATTGTATTTATCGTGATATAATACTTGAAAAAAAATGGAATTCATTTTCAATTGTGATATTTTTTGATAGTGGAATTTTAAAAAAAAACATTATCGTGAGTACAGTATGATTTATTACACCGTAAGGGTTTATGTTTGAGTAGAAATAGTTTGTAGTTTGAAACCTCCTATATATGTTTGAGTAATCTATTATTTTTATGTCTAAGTGTGTACGCGTTTATTTAATATTTTGTGAATTTACGGAACGTTATTTTTTTCCTCAAGAAATTTGTAATTTTTTAAAATGGGAATTCAAGGAATGTTTCCCTAAGAAAGTTGTAATTTTTTTTAAATGGGAATTTAAGGAATGTTTCTCTAAGAAAGTTGTAATTTTTTTAATGGGAATTCAAGGAATGTTTCTCTAAGAAAGTTGTAATTTTTTTTAATGGGAATTCAAGGAATGTTTCCCTAAGAAAGTTTTAGTTTTTTAAAATGGGAATTCAAGGAAAGTTTCCCAAAGAAATTTGTAGGTTTTTTAAATGGGATATCAAGGAATGTTTCTCTAAGAAAGTTGTAGTTTTTTTAAATGAGAATTCAAGGAATATTTCCCTAAGAAAGTTGTAGTTTTTTTAATGGGAATTCAAGGAATGTTTCCCTAAGAAAGTTGTAGTTTTTTTTAAAATGGGAATTGAAGGAAAGTTTCACTAAGAAAGTTGTAGTTTTTTTAAATGGGAATGGAAGGAAAGTTTCCCTAAGAAAGTTGTAGTTTTTTAAATGGGAATTGAAGGAAAGTTTCCCTAAGAAAGTTGTAGTTTTTTAAAATGGGAATTGAAGGAAAGTTTCACTAAGAAAGTTGTAGTTTTTTTAAATGGGAATTCAAGGAATGTTTCCCTAAGAAAGTTGTAGGTTTTTTAAATGAGAATTCAAGGAAAGTTTTCCTAAGAAAGTTGTAGGTTTTTTAAATGGGAATTGAAGGAAAGTTTCCCTAAGAAAGTTGTAGTTTTTTAAAATGAGAATTCAAGGAATGTTTCCCTAAGAAAGTTGTAGTTTTTTTAAATGGAAATTCAAGGAAAGTTTTCCTAAGAAAGTTGTAGTTTTTTTTAAATGGGAATTCAAGGAAAGTTTTCCTAAGAAAGTTGTAGTTTTTTAAAATGAGAATTCAAGGAATGTTTCCCTAAGAAAGTTGTAGTTTTTTTAAATGGAAATTCAAGGAAAGTTTTCCTAAGAAAGTTGTAGTTTTTTTAAATGGGAATTCAAGGAAAGTTTTCTTAAGAAAGGTATAGTATTTTTATACGAATTGTGTGTGTCCTACGTTCAGTTAACGTACATTTTGGTCCAATAGACTACTGTAATAAAATATTAGTTCAGTAATTAATGGAGACAGTTTTATTTTATTAACAACGTCGTATGACACAGTGTCACAGTCCTATTGAACTGGAGAGTAAATTAAAAGAAATATGAAGAATATTGTCTTAACTATCGTCAATCTGAGTTGAACCAAATCTATCAAATTGAATCGCCCATCTCGCACAGCGTTGAACCAATAAATAGCTATGTAAATAAGTTTTCATGTTGCTAACATCACTGCAGTCATCTTAAATACTATTAATATACATTGAAAAACATATTATTCTTAAGGTATAAATTAATAAAATTAACATAGAAGAGATTACTTGAATTAATGAAGAAATTACATAAACTTTTAAAGAAAAAACATCAGGTAAAACAAAAATGTCACTTGTTTTGTAAAAAAAAATGTGTCTACCATATACAGAAATTAATATACAACACAAATGTCAGTAAATTTTAAAATGTATATTTTTGTATTAATGTGTTTTCTTACACACCCCCCCCCGGACACATCCTTTTGCGTTCATATTTAGAATAATAATGTTTTAAATTATATGTCTTTCATAGCTAACTAATGACTACTTTTCATAGTCACATAATAATGCGCTTTAGACGCAAAAACAATACTAACGCCTTGTGGGAAGGGGGATGCTTATTATAAGATTTGATAAAACTTTTACTCATAGAGGGGCTCTGTGGAAGGGGAGGCCCAGTGGAGATCCATTGGAGTCGCCTGGTTTGTCTATCCGTATGAATCATACCCCAAAAAATCCATTCCTAGTATGTGTTTCTATCAAATTGAACACGATATAGCCCCCCAACATGATGGGTTGGTCAAGGGACTCTAAGCATACTTAGGCGGTCGCCGAGGTGGCACATTTCCGGGAGCAGCACAGAAAGAATTTTTTTTTTAAATGCCGACCTAAAATAATACGTGTATTGAATAATTATATATATATAAATAAATTGTTTAGAGTAGCGCAGGTTATTTTTTTTAGCTGTTTTGTGTGAACTACTTCAAAGCAATATTCTTTTTTAGGATCTCATTTTTAGTTTTTTTTTTCTACAAGCTAACCCAACATTCTGTATATAAAACGAAAGAGATTTAAGAACAGTGTCTAACAAGACATGATGAAAACATAGTTTTTAAACTAACCGTTTTCTAAAATAAAATTTTTTTTTTAATTTACAATAAATTTAAATCGTATGTTTCTTTAATTAATTTTTATTTTTGTTCAAATTACATTAATTGAAGCAAAAAAAAATAGACCGAAGTCTGTTCTAGTGGACATTATCTTGTAAGGTACGAATACGAGAGTACCCCAAGTTCTTATACATTGATGTTGATGTGTGTTCAACTCATGCAACAACTACGTGCATATTGTGAGCGCTTATGATTCAAATTATTATAACTCTCTCCCTGCCCTCGGTAGTACGTATTCGGGGATTCCTTACCAGTGGTCATTGTGATTGTTTATTGTTTATAATAATTAAATGCTCTTTATTGAACTGTGAGAGCATTTTAAAAATCTGAGCATAGTTAACTTGGTGTTGGTTATGTGTCGATCTAGAACATGTAGTATTGATAATGCAAGGGAAGTAGCCAGTTTGTTTGTATCGTTCGTCATAATTAAACACGGTTATATCCCTTAATGTATTATTAGATTTTTTTTTTACTTATATTTGTTAAAAATTTAATTAATTGGAAAATTAGTTATTTAATAATGCATTGTCTTAGAGCAAACATATGTATGCAAAATTGAAAAAAAAAATCTATCTCTAAAATATGCTTCAAAAATCGATTACAACTTTTTCCCCAAATAAATAAACAGAATTTTTGAGTGGACAAAACGGTTCGAAACATTCCATCATTGTATTGAAAACTGTTATTTAGTTTAGGAAATAATAATAATTCATGAAAATTTGATTTATCGAGGTCTAAATAAAATTCCTAATATTGTTTACAAACAATGTAATTAAATTAGGAATTAGTGTAGACTGTAGACAACAAAACGTATTTTTTATTATAAAAAAAATATTTTTCACTTTATACCCGGGCCCATTTTTAGAGTTGGTTACAGTAAGAATCAAGTGTCGGGTGGTCGTGTGGTAAAGCGCTCAACTGTTGACCTGATGGTCCCTGGTTCGATCTCCGGTGAGGACCAATGGATAATTCACTGTCGGCTATGGTGAGGATGAAAGTAGAGTACCATCACGTACTACCATGAAAATCTTCCCACTGTATAGATTTAGAAAAGCATAATGTATACACAAGCGATTTGGGCTCTGCGTTAAATTGAAAGTAAAGAATTAATATAACAGTATTCCAGTTTAAAATACAATCAAGAAAAAATCAAATCTGCCTGAAACCAAAAATAACCTACACTACCGATCAAGCCTAAGGGGATATGACTATGCAAAGGTTTTGCAGGGTACAGCTGGTATATAGTATAATATAGTATATCTCACTTGGTTCTTCTTTCACATTTCAATTTACTGGTTTCTGCTTCTTTTGAACGCGCCTTGTGTAATTTCATCTTTGGAAAGTCTTTGATTATTTCTACGTACCCGGTAGAGAGTCGACTACGTGTGGCTCAGTGCTAATCCATTCAAACTATCTTCGCTTTATTGTTGTATCAACAAAAACAAAAGATTGAGTTTGTGTTTTCAATAAACAATCGAAGAACGTTTCACAGTTTCACCATTTTTTAGTGGGCACGAGAAAACAATTACAAGAAAATTTCCGCCCTTCTGAAGATTCTCTCGTTTTGTATAATTTATGGCATGCTCATTTCTACAGTGTCCATCCTCAACAAAAAGCATTCGGTCGTAGTCTTGGATGGATGAAGGACACAATCCCGGCTATTACCAATCAATTGAAACGTATATGATCACGTTAAAGTTACTTTTATCTTCAAGTTTATGTTCTTGAAAGTCAATGTTTCTGTGATTTTCTGGTATATTTTGAACAATAAAATCATAATAAATTAGATGAATAACGTATTTCATACACTGTATATAATGACTATCGATGTGGGTTTACAAAGACAATTAAAAGAGAATAACTCTGAATCCAATATCTGACAGTTCATTATTTACTCAATCAGTATAAAGTAATCGATCAATGGTATGTTTTTTCATGTACCACTATGCGTATTTAATTAAAAAGAGAGTGCCGATGTTAATGTGTAATTTACTTTTATTATACTTTTCAGACATATCTTTTTGTATAATAGCGGAATGCAATACTTTATTGTTATAATGTGTGGTACAGTAAAATATATTAAAATACTCAACAGAAATAAGTATAATCGTTTTATACATTTCATCTATCTTTCAATGAAAAAAAAATCCATCTATCTATCCAGAGGTGGGCATTTTTCAGCTGAGGCCACGGACACAGAAGAAAATATTCGGCCTGTCAAAAAACAAAGATAACTAAATAGTTAAACCAATAGCTGTGTGCGTGCACCTCATATGTTAGGGTCCATGGCGCAGGATTAGAGTATCCGTCCTGAATTGGTCAATTCATTTATCTTTCCGACAGCTATACATTTATTCCATCAGTTATTTTTTTCTTCTTTTAAAGCATGTTATGCATACCAATTAAAAAATTACCACTATCATTGATCATTTTTAATTCGTCCAATGAGTTAATCCTTAGGCACCATAATTACTACAATAAAGTGAGATATATTGTTTAAAGTGAGTTTAACAAATATGTATACCAATTAAAGAGCCACAAATGGGAGTGCAAGATAAGTCTCAAGGTGAGGAATTAAAAAAAAACAAGCAATTAAGCCTGTTCCATTCTGGACACAGGACGTGTTAGCGCATTTATGTGTTATGCATCAGTACGTATTTTAGCTTTCAGTAAATATTTGTAAATTTTGGAAATGTTTATGAATTCAATTGTGTAATTGTAAAGGATGTTTTTCGAAAATAAAATTATTGTGGCTGAAGAATAAATACTCTACTGCGCAGAACACGTGTGACGTCAATCTTGGTGAAACTACGTGCTGCAGTATTTCGCACCAAATGAATGGGTTAATGAACGTATAAGGTGTAGAATGGGGCCATGAAAATGACATAATTATTAATATAGCTTATATAGTAAAAAAACGGTAAAAAACTGATGTCCAGCCCTCAGAGGTCAGATCGCAAAATGAACTTTTGCTGCACACATGGCAGGCCAAGACCTACAAAATGATATATACATCATGGGTCTAGGACTTATGGTTGTTGAGATCTAGGGTGATGACAGACAGACAAAACGGGGACAATAGAGCATTTTTGTATCAAAAATGCTCTAAAAACATTCTGCGAGAGTGGCTATACCATGTTAAATAAAGTTCATTGAGGTACGGGTACTCTCAGCTGGCGGTTTGACACATGTGGTCAACTCACTGCTCTACTCCACTGTCACACTGAAGCACACTCTCACTGCCTGCCATTTCAGGCAGAAGGGCTAGTTACATTACACCCACTCTCTGTGGTGGCAGAAAAAACCCTTTCCATTCTGGCCGATCTGCTGTGCACACACCCTGATGGTCTGGCCATTCTGGGCAAGTGCTAAAGCCTTTTAATCTGCCATGCTGGTAGATGTAGTAGTCACACCCATCCCGCCGTTCATTGGAGTCATTGCCCATATATTTGTCATCATTAATGGCCCATATATTTGTCATCATTATTGGCCCATATATTTGTCATTATTAATGGCCCATATATTTATCATCATTAATGGCCCATATATTTGTCATCATTTATGGCCCATATATTTGTCCTCATTAATGGCCCATATATTTGCCATTATTAATGGCCCATATATTTGTCATTATTAATGGCCCATATATTTATCATCATTAATGGCCCATATATTTGTCATCATTAATGGCAAACTGGTTGTACAAATGATACAGGTCTTACATCAGAACCAAATTGTTTAAGGCAATCATTAAATTGTTTTACTAAATATAAAGTAAATTCACAGACGAGGTTTTATGTCTATTGAGGCTCCTAGTGCAAAATTAAATATAGCGCCTTTTAAAAAGACAGAGATTGAGAAATTAAAGATACAAGTGTAAAAGTGGGGTTTGTTCAGCCAACAACGCACTCGGTGTTAAATCCGCCTCTGAACATTCAACATTGATACTTTGTCAATGAATTTTTCATATGTGTGAAATGCATACACCAGTTAACCTTATAACGTGTAATATTTTTGTATAAATTCTACAATGTTAGCAGTCAATGCAATGGCCCTAGCTTAATGATTTATTCATGTGTGTCGACCTATTTATTAGAATTTTCTATGGCCATTCACTGTAGATACGGGCGAACTGTTGTGTACAATGGAGCCAAAGTTTAACAATTCAATGACATATTTATCTTTCTGAACATAAGTTACTGTAATATTGATGTACTTTCCTAGGGGCCCTCAACGCCATATGCCCAGTCACTCTAGTGCTGTCGGGAGTTAAATGTGGGAAATCTTCAATTATCATTTTGTGTACAGTTAACATACAAGAAATAAAGTTACACAAAAAGTATGATAGTTTGAAGCATGTGTCTGGTGTTTAGCATAACAGATTACAAATGTTTGTAGTTTTGCCATCATATACAGATTATAAATGTTTGTAGTTTTGCCAACAGATACAGATTACAAATGTTTGTAGTTTTGCCATCATATACATATTACAAATGTATTTATTGTGCCATCATATACATATTACAAATGTATATGTTTTTGCCATCATATACAGATTACAAATGTTTCTAGTTGTTACCATCATAAACGAACAGCAATGTTCCTCGCTGTGGTTCAATAAATTTGTGAAACTCTAAAGTATTGACTGTTTGCATGCACCACAGATTATTGCCCCAGATTATAGCAAGTTAGACTGGGTAACAGGAAAAATAACTTCTGGTATCACGACTAGAATTTAAGGGGACTCTAATCTTTTACAGTTTTAGACTTGGTGAAATTATTTTTTAATGTTGTTTTTTGAGAAACACCGGTTAGTTTAAAAAAAAATTAAAAATTAAAGTAAAAACAAACTGTGATCTACATATAATTATTATTTGACAAAAGAATTCTTTTTTGTTTCTTAATGAAAGCAGATTTTATTTTTATTTTTGTTATCTTTGACATTTATTAAATGTCATCAACTCAAAGCAAAACTTTCAGCACTATGCCTTCCTCCTACAGATCTAGATTAGATCTTTTATGATAAAGCTTTTTGTAAAGAAATCTTCTGATTCAGTCATAAGTACATTCTACTGAGAAGTTAGAAATTTAACAATGTTGTTAGAACTACGACATTGTTTGTGAAAGTTAAGCACTGCGTGGTTTAGCAAAATAACTCATTCGATGCAATTATTAGAAGAGACACTCATAGATGGATTGATTGTTACAATTTTAGATGGGTTCCCTTTAGGTCACAGACCACAGTTTGAGAATGACTGCCTTGGGATATGTGGGTGGATACGTCAGGATTTATAATAGATAGTAAAAGACACGGATGTTGAAATTATTGAAGCTTGAAAAGCCAGTAGTTATGTTTGTATTGCAGCTTGAATAGCCACTAGTAAGTAATGTTTGCATTGCAGCTTGAATAGCCACAAGTAATGGTTGTTCAGTAATTGTCAACGAGCTGGAAATAATTATTGTGTGTGTGTAGTTTTATACATTTTCACCATTCGAAACAGTAGCTTTTATCTTTTGATAATATTAGAATTTTGACAATGATAAATATCTACAACTTTATCATTCTTTTTTCACATTCTATAACGACACTTTTAATAGTCAATTTCGCTGAAACATGGATTAAACGATCATTTCCAATTTATTAAAGTAAGTTATTTCACAGTTATCTACATAATATTCGCTGAAATAATCATAGAACATCAATACATAAATGAACAACAAAGTATTAATAGTAAAATTATTGACTTTTTTGCATGTCCAGGGATTCAGTAGAAATATTTTGCACAATGCCACTCCATCTGTCCCATTCTTTTATTCAAATTTTAGCTACTTCAGCCATATGCCACTCCATCTGTCCCATCCTTTTATTCATATCAGAGCTATTTCAGCCACATGCCACTCCACCTGCCCCATTCTTTTACCCATATTTGAACTATATCAGCCACATACCACTCCATCTGTCCCATTCTTTTATTCAAATTTTAGCTACTTCAGCCACATGCCACCTTATCTGTCCCATTCTTTTATTCACATCTGAGCCACTTTAGCCACATGCCACTCCATCTGTCCCATTCTTTTAATCAAATTTTAGCTACTTTAGCCACATGCCACCTTATCTGTCCCATTCTTTTATTCATATTTGAGCTACTTCAGCCACATGCCACTCCATCTGTCCCATTCTTTTATTCACATCTGAGCCACTTTAGCCACATGCCACCTTATCTGTCCCATTCTCTTATTCAAATTTTAGCTACTTCAGCCAAATGCCACTCCATCTGTCTCATCCTTTTATTCACATTTGAGCCACTTCAGCCACATGCCACTCCATCTGTCCCATACTTCAGCCACCTATGAATAAAACGAATTGTGTGTTTGATGTAATGGGCGCCAGTGGACGGGACAGTAGGAGGGAACGGTCATCATGACCTTAAAATATCACCTTGGTTGTGGCAGGAGATTGAACCTGAGATCTTCAGGTCGAAAGTTGATCAATGTTCACATCTGGACCATAGGTCCGTCGTCGTCACATTCAATTAGAGTTCAGTATTTATAAACAGACAATTAACATTGTTTTAGACCAAAATAAAAAAAAATGTAAAATCGGTCAGTTTTTAATTACGTTGCACTAATGAATGTTCCAATTAAAATATTATTATTTCTATTAGAGAACTTTTGAATGTATCCAAACAGCGTATTTCTTTAATACATACTGATATTTGTTTTGATGAAACGCAAGGGGAAAAACTGATAAAATAAATGTTTAAATGATGTTTAAATTAGTATGGTGGTAAAGCTTTATTTACAGATATCGAATACGGTATAATGTCAAACTTACTTTGGTGGTAGTATTAGTGACCTCAAGTGTGACCTCTCTTGACCTATCAAAACAATCTTGCTATTTTATGGATGAGCATTAAAATCATAAATTATAAAAAAAATGCCCATCCACTGCCTGTGTGTAATGACCATCCACTGACTGTGTGTAATGACCATCCACTGCCTGTGTGTAATGCCCATCCACTGCCTGTGTGTAATGACCATCCACTGCCTGTGTGTAATGCCCATCCACTGCCTGTGTGTAATGACCATCCACTGCCTGTGTGTAATGCCCATCCACTGCCTGTGTGTAATGACCATCCACTGCCTGTGTGTAATGCCCATCCACTGCCTGTGTGTAATGACCATCCACTGCCTGTGTGTAATGCCCATCCACTGCCTGTGTGTAATGCCCATCCACTGCCTGTGTGTAATGCCCATCCACTGCCTGTGTGTAATGCCCATCCACTGCCATATATCCGTGTGCGCCAAAATGGTAGAAAAATTACGTTTGTTAAGGATCTAAAATTATGCCCTCTCCTGCCGGAAATCCCGGTCTCTAGACGTTGCGAGTTCCGCAAATGTTTCGCTGCAATAACACACTCATCTAAATGTTCAGATAAGTTTGAATTTCCGCAGCTTATCGGCGAATTTTCTCATTTTCGCTGACTGCAGAATTATTTTTCAAGTAGGTGTTGTGTAACAAACAAACCAGCAACTAAGTAACATCTGTGCGAAAAGAAAATCGTTTAAATTAATATATTAGATGATCATTGCAGCAGAACAGATACGGAATTCTCGAATCCCCTAGGACTCTAAATTTTGGTCTGTTGGGGACTTATCACATTTTCACGTCCAACCAAAATGGCTGCATAAAAATTTCGACTCAAATGTCCTACATATCAAAATTAACATATATTTGTAAGCAGGCTTGCGGAGCCGGAGCCGAGGTGCCGGGATCCGCTACTTTTTGCTGGAGCCGGAGCCGAAAACATCTGGCGGCTCCACGGCTCCCAAATGTTTTTTTTTTTTACAGCAGAATTTTTTTTTTAGCTTTAAAATTCCAAATTTGTTTGATTGTTAACCTCCTACAATTTGAAATGTTGTTATTTTTACGAACGCCGCAACAGTAAATGATGACACGTTTAAATGATAGCGTGCACGCACATCACCACAAGAAATCTTTAATGGGGAATCGTTTTGTGTTCGTTTTAAATCTTGTTTACCCTCCGAAATTTTTTTAATGGCATGTTATTTTGTTATATATAAAGTTAAAACAGTTTTATTTCATAGAATAATTGTATCAATCATTACAAATAAATTTTTACTACGACGACAAATAGAACGCGTCATATCGTATTATTATTTGACCGCGAATTTGTAATAGACTAAAAACAAAATGGTCGCTTTCAGTATTTAACATATTTATTATAAACAGAATATCTGAAATAGAGTAGATAAATTTATAAGGCTGTGGCTATACAGACCCGGGTCCCAATAAAATCCGATTGTTATTCGGACCAGTGGCAAATATGCACTAAGCTTAGCTATATTTAAACTTCATTAGACAGAACCCGAAAAAATAATAATACAGAGTCCGCTTAGTGGAACCCTAGACACTGAGTAACGATTAAATCATACAATTCAAACAATTATAAAAAAAAACAATAATAAAATTTATGTATAGCTAAGCTAAGTGTATATTTGCCACGGGTCCGAATAACAATCAGACTTTATTGGGACGGGGTCCAAATAAAAATAGGAGTTTATTGGTACCCGGGTCCTAATAGTCACTTCGGATTTATAAATAATAAATATAAATACTGAAGTCTTTAAAATATTTTTAATAATGTATCATTTTACTATTTGCTAATTTGATCATTGAAATAACTTTTTATTACTTATGAAAATGGCAACTTGTGAAACCTCGGTCGAAAATAATGATATGATTCTGGATGCACTGAAATGGTTTATTTTTAGTAAAACCGACAATGCGTATATTTTTCAAGTTCCTGACTATGGGGGTGAACGCGGCAACATTTGCATAACTTTTTATCAGCGGTATGTTTGCGTGGCGCAATTACAAAATTTTTTGTCTCGTGTGATACTATCTTAATAGGGAGCCGGAGCCGTGCCGGAGCCATCAAATTTGTGGAAGCCGGAGCCGGAAAAAAAATTTGGCGGCACTGCAAGCCTGTTTGTAAGTAAACAATACTTAATGAGGGTAAAAGCCAATAATGTTTAAAATCCAGAATACAATTATGTCAGTCACTGTTTAGATATTACGGTAAGGTGGGACATTTACGACATTGTAAGCGACATATTATCTTGTTATTGACTATTACAACCTCCTCGCGGTATACAGGGGGGATTTAACCTAGAAATGGAAAGTTCCACTCGCAATTCACCGTGAAACAAAACATACCCTACAAGTTTTAACAGTGTGAACATCTTATTAAATATTATATAAATTATAATATTATATGATTTTCTGAAAATTATAATTCTTATTATTCTTGTTATTCGTTCGTTTATTGCGCGTATTTAATGAAAAAGTTTAACAACCATTTTGATAAAACGACTGAAAATATTTGTAAACATTCAAATTATTAATGTTGAACTGGTTTTTCCAAGTCATCATTCCTTCCTTGTAATGTTAAAGCTTTCCTCTAACCAAAGCGAAGCGTACCGCTGCGCTATTTCTCACGTGAGATTTTTCAAAGCGCGAAAATCCCTCACTACACCTAAGCGAAGCGAACGTAGGCGTCAGCCGACCGGATATAATGATTTTTTTAATTTTCTTTTTGTTTATTTGAAGACGTCGGCAGACATTTTCTTCTTTTGATATATTTTCTACAGTTATGGTATTTTATAAGTAAAAAGTGAAAAAAAACACTTACTTTTTGGTATAATCTGATATAATTCAAGTTGCTATATATAAATGTAAGTCTTATTTGTTAATTTTAAGACATTTATATCAATTTTAACCTTGATTTTCATTTGAGTCGATGTTTCTAGGCAGCCATTTTGGATTGTTTACACTCGCGAAACGCGAAAAAACTCTGAAAGAAGCGATGCCGCGAAATTTCTCTGCACCGCCGCGGAAATTCTACGCGGTTTGAGCATCTCCATATAAATACATTGCCGCGAAATAGGGGCGAATTTCGCGAGCTACCTAGATACGCGAAATTCGCTTTGGTTAGAGGAAAGCTTAAGTGTATTAACAGCTTTCATGTGTGGTGTGCTAACAGCTTTCATGTGATGTGTATTAATATCTTTCATGTGAAGTGTATTAGCAGCTTTCATGTGAGGTGTATTAACAGCTTTCATGTGAAGTGTATTAACAGCTTTCATGTGAGGTGTGTTAACAGCTTTCATGTGAGGTGTATTAACAGCTTTCATGTGACGTGTATTAATAGCTTTCATGTGAAGTGTATTAACAGCTTTCATGTGAGGTATATTAACGGCTTTCATGTGATTGAACCCTCTTATTATATACTAGCAGTGGCTCTTTAATCCGACTAAGAAAAAAATAAGTTTATCATATATTAACTTAAACATTACATGATTATATTTTTTTTATTATAAAAGTCTAAAAAAAAAATTAGCTGTGTCATCCATGTACGAGTTTATTTATAAATCTGACGTAAGTTGTTTGCCTTTCAAATCTAACATACGTTGTTTGCCTTTCAATTAAATTATGATATTAGGAGTTTTCACTTAAACTATCGCAATTTTGATTTTCTAAAGAAAGAGTCTTTTGAATTTATAATTATATTTTTTTTATGATTCCATTTTTAACAGACCTTAAGGGTGAATGGGGGGGGGTTGATATGAGGTGTTGAATTCATCCGATGCGTAGCACTAGAACATGATACACATATCAATGTTCTCATCGGACATCGAACCTGGGACTATCGGGTTGAGCACACCACACACACGGTCATTATATATATATATATATTAATGGAGATATATATTTCTTTATGTTTCTTATTAGCCTTCTTAGTTTTGTTCCGGTGCAAAATATTGCAAGTAGTTTAATTTTTGCTGTTCTGCACCAAAATTCTTAGAATGGTTTGTATGTCCCACAATCATGTTTGTATGTCCCACAATCATGTTTTTATGATACATAATTGGGTGCGGGCTACGTATCGTACTAAGTATCAGAAAATACTCAACGGTAAAATATTTCTCTTAGACATTCTTGACAAAATAGTGGCAATGGTGAATGTATTACTTAGATTTGTAGCAAGACTTTACATATTATTAGACTTAAATATTATTATTAGCAAATTATTTAATAATTTTCAGTTTCTTGTGACTCTATAAGCATGCGGTTTACAACAATAACATATATACGATTTACAGAAATATGTACATTTAGGGATACAATGTTGGTTAGAATGTTCAAACTTTCTTGTTTAAGTTAATCGAACACTAAGTAGTGGAGTTTACAGCCATTTCTCAACAAAAACATCCAAATGTATATATTGAAATATTATACAGCTCCACACTAACAGTGAGAAACAAGTTATTTATACCGATACACACTAACAGTGAGAAACAAGCTATTTATACAGCTCCACACAAAAAGTAAGAAGCAAGCTATTTATACCGATACACACTAAAGGTAAGAAGCAAGGTATTTATACCAATACACACTGAAAGTAAGAAACAAGCTATTTATACAGTTCCACACTAACAGTAAGCAACAAGCTATTTATACCGATACACACTAACAGTAAGAAACAAGCTATTTATACCGAAACACACTAACAGTAAGAAACAAGCTATTTATACAGTTCCACACTAACAGTAAGCAACAAGCTATTTATACCGATACACACTAACAGTAAGAAACAAGCTATTTATACCGAAACACACTAACAGTAAGAAACAAGCTATTTATACAGCTCCACACTAACAGTAAAAAGCAAGCTATTTATACAGCTCCACACTAACAGTAAGAAGCAAGCTATTTATACAGCTGCACACTAACAGTAAGAAGCAAGCTATTTATACAGCTCCACACTAACAGTAAGAAGCAAGCTATTTATACAGCTCCACACCAACAGTAAGAAGCAAGCTATTTATACAGCTCCACACTAACAGTAAGAAGCAAGCTATTTATACAGCTCCACACTAACAGTAAGAAACAAGCTATTTATACAGCTCCACACTAACAGTAAGAAGCAAGCTATTTATACAGCTGCACACTAACAGTAAGAAACAAGCTATTTATACAGCTCCACACTAACAGTAAGAAGTAAGCTATTTATACCGCTCCACACTAACAGTAAAAACCAAGCTATTTATACCGATACACACTAACAGTAAGAAACAAGCTATTTATACCGATACACACTAACTTTAAGAAGCAAGATATTTATACAGCTCCACACTAACAGTAAGAAACAAGCTATTTATACAGCTCCACACTAACAGTAAGAAGTAAGCTATTTATACCGCTCCACACTAACAGTAAGAACCAAGCTATTTATACAGCTCCACACTAACAGTAAGAAACAAGCTATTTATACCGATACACACTAACAGTAAGAAACAAGCTATTTATACAGCTCCACACTAACAGTAAGAAGCAAGCTATTTATACCGATACACACTAACAGTACGAAGCAAGATATTTATACAGCTCCACACTAACAGTAGGAAACAAGCTATTTATACAGCTCCACACTAACAGTAAGAACCAAGCTATTTATACAGCTCCACACTAACAGTAAGAAACAAGCTATTTATACCGATACACACTAACAGTAAGAAACAAGCTATCATACAGTTCCAGACTAACAGTATGAAACAAGCTATTATACAGTTCCAGACTAACAATAAGAAACTATCTTTTTTTTTCACTATTTAATAACAATTTTGTGAGATAAACCTAGTAAAATGGAATGCAGAAATAGCAACGTTATCATCACGTGACACATGATAGAGTCAGGTATTAAAAAACAGCTTATGGTGTAGGGTGTAGACAACGGAATGTATATTATAAATAACGGGCGCTATCGATTTGATGATTTTCCCCATCGCCGCTATATTGGCTATATCTGAACTTTGTGAGACCAACAATGCTATATATATCTATGGTGTTATTACCATAAAAAGGATTATATTATGAGTTAACATGAATAAATACATTCACCTTTTTAGGCCAAAGTTAATAATAAGATTATAATAATGAGAAAATATGGTTGATTCATATATGAATCATGGGGAACTGTAGGGTTAGAAGTCAATTTCATCTTCAAATTGACTTAAGAGAAACGTAAATTAGTTTTCCTAAAGATGGACCGACATTTTTTAATTTCAATCTTTCATTAACCATTTTATTTCTTTAAATTGACGATTTTTTAAAAAAAATTATGTTTTGCTATATAGGCCACCTACAAAATTTGTTGGAAGTCCATCTTTTTAAATTGATGTTTTTCTATATAGGCCACCTACACAATTTGTTGGAAGTCCATTTTTAAAATTGATGTTTTGCTATATAGGCCACCTACACAATTTGTTGGAAGTCCATTTTTTAAATTGATGTTTTGCTATATAGGCCACCTACACAATTTGTTGGAAGTCCATTTTTTAAATATTGTAAACAACATTTAAATGCAACACTTTATGAATCAACACATAGGTGCTATACTTTTGTAAATAAACAGTTAGCTGCCACACTGTTGTGAATCAACATTTTGGTGCTACACTATTGTGAATCCACATTTAGGTGCTACACTATTATTAATCAATATTTAAGTGCTACACTTTTTTGAATAAAAATTTAGGTGTTACATTGTTATGAATCATCATTTAATGGTCATTTAAGTGCTAAACTTTTGTAAATCAACATAAAGGTGCTACACTACCTTGTGAATTATATTTAGGTGCTACACTTTTGTGAATGAATGTTTAAGTGTTACACTAGACTGTTGTGAATCAACATTTAGGTTGTAAAATTTTTGTATTAAGGTGGTACACTATTGTGAATCAATATTTAGGTGCTTAACTTTTGTGAATCAATATTTAGGTGCTATACTATTGTGAATTAATATTTAAGGGTTACACTTTTGTAAATCAACATTAAGGTGCTACACTGTTGTGAATCAATATTTAGGTGCTACACTTTTGTGAACCAATGTTTAAGTGTTTAACTTTTGTAAATGACATTTAGGTGCTACACTGTTGTGAATCATATTTAGGTCCTACACTATTGTGAATCAACATTTAGATGCTACACTGTTGTGAATCAATATTTAGGGTCTACATTATTGGAAAGCCAATGGCCCTTACAATGGTGGCATTGTTTAGTCCGTTGTAGAAGACTATTTAAATATCGATGCCCATTATGTAAAATATGTATGCTTTAGTGTAGCATTTTCCTAAGTGGCGTATTGGCACTGAGCTCATAATGTTAAAACAAATCATCTAAAATATTTGAACTCTGGTGATCAAATAATGTAATGTTTTAGCGTTCATTGTTTTGATCAATGTCCTGGTATAAATATTTGACATAAATTTATCTTCTGTTCATCTCTAGATCCAAGAAGTACATTCATGGCTCATGAGATGGACATAGAGGGACTCCGTGACTTAAAGTTCGGTAAAACGATAAAGGAAAAGGAATTTCTTTTAAATCCAGACGTAACATTTTTAAATCATGGAAGTTACGGTGCAGTACCTAAACGTGTCATGGACATGCTCATCAAGTAATTTGATGCACTACAATACATTTCATTTTTAATTAAGAAACCAAAGCTAGCATGAATAATTGTTTCGTTACCAAGTAAATACATTTTCATGTCTTTAATTATTTAGCACATTATTTTAATAAAATAACAACACGAGAAATAATGGTTTTCCCGTTGATGTCTTTGTTTGGGTGCAGGGGAGGGAGGTTAGATCCCAAGCACTTACAGTTAAAAAAAATATAGCACGCTCAACCCTGTGAGGATGCAAAAACGGCACAGCAAATTTTTCGCAGTTAATGTAATCAAGAGATATCATATCCATGGGCGTATTCATGGGGGGGGGGCATTTGCTCCCCCCCCCCCTTACATTAAAAAAAAATGTCATAAAGTTGTTATTTGCCCCCCCCCTGGAAAAATTCCTAGCGACGCCCATGATCATATCAATACATCAGACATTTAATGTCTCATAATAGAACTCGTTAAAAAAACAAGATACATTACAGGGTTTTAACGTCGAACGGTTGTGAATTTAGAAGGAAGTATAAATATTTATTTAAGGCTAAATTGATAAGCTTCTATTAGTTTCATCTTATTTTCAATAGATACCACTTTGAAAGAGAGCAACACCCAGATTTTTGGTTCCGGTTCAACTGTAAACAATATGTTGACCAGAGTAGGCAGTCAGTTGCCAACTTTATCAAAGCAGAAGTGGACAATGTGTTACTGGTCAGTAATGTAACAACAGGTATTTCATTTTGATCTGAGGTTATTCACTTTATTTACTTTTTTGGCTCTCAACTTGATTAAATCCACACATATTCAGTTAAGAACATCAGAGAAAGCTTTAATGTTTAGGTAAAGTTCGATAATACACAACATTTGAGGTTATCAGTGCCAGGCTTGCGGAGCCGGAGCCGAGGAGCCGGGAGCCGCTACTTTTTGCTGGAGCCGGAGCCGAAAAAATCTGGCGGCTCCACGGCTCCCAAATTTATTTTTTTTCACAGCAGAATTTTTTTTAGCTTTAAAATTCCAAATTTGTTTAATTGTTTGCCTCCTACAATTTGAAATGTTGTCATGTTTTACGAACACCACAACAGTAACAGCTTAACAGTTTAAACAGTAACAGTTTAAATAATAGCGTGCACGCACATCACCACAAGAAATCTTTAATGGGGAATCGTTTTGTGTTCGTTTTAAATCTTGTTTACCCTCCGAAATTTTTTTAATGGCATGTTATTTTGTTATATATAAAGTTAAAACAGTTTTATTTCATAGAATAATTGTATCAATCATTTAAAATACATTTTTACTACGACGACAAATAGAACGCGTCATTTAGTGTATTATTTGACCACCAATTTTAATAGACTAAAAACAAAATGGTCGCTTTCTGTATTTAACAATTTTATTATAAACAGAATATCTCAAATAGAGTAGATAAATTTATAAGGCTGTGGCTATACGGACCCGGGTCCCAATAAAATCCGATTGTTATTCGGACCCGTGGCAAATATGCACTAAGCTTAACTATATTTAAACTTTATTAGACGGAACCCGAAAAAATAATAACACAGAGTCCTCATAGTGGAACCATAGACACTGAATAACGATTAAATCATACAATTCAAACAATTATATATAAAAAAAACAATAATAAAGTCTATGAATAGCTAAGCTAAGTGCATATTTGCCACGGGTCCGAATAACAATCAGACTTTATTGGGACGGGGGTCCAAATAAAAATCGGAGTTTATTGGTAACCGGGTCCGAATAGTCACTTCGAATTTATAAATGATAAATATAAATACGAAGTCTTTAAAATATTTTAAATAATGTATCCTTTTACTATTTGCTAATTTGATCATTGAAATAACTGATTACTTATGAAAATGGCGACTAGTGAAAACCTTGGTCTAAAATAATGATATGATTCTGGATGCACTGAAATGGTTTGTTTTTAGTAAAACCGACAATGCGTATATTTTTCAAGCTCCTGACTATGGGGGTAAACGCGGCAAAATTTGTATAGCTTTTTATCAGCGGCATGTTTGTGTGGCGCAATTACAAAATTTTTTGTCTCGTTTGATACTATCTTAATATGGAGCCGGAGCCGTCAAATTTGTGGGAGCCGGAGCCGGAAAAAATTTGGCGGCTCAGCAAGCCTGGTTTTCACACATATATAAAGGCAACATTTCCTAGCTTGTTTTGTGAGCATCTATTAATAACGGGCATCGTATAAAAGAGGAAATTATCTGAGCGAAATATGAGCCAGCTATTAATGTACTCCAATGTGTTGTACAATTAGTTTTCGTAACGTACTTATTTTTATTCTCATCTTGACAGGTATGTGTAGCTACTGATTCATTTTAATAGGTGGCAATATGTCTTTCACAGCCATCAATAATGTAATCAGATTATTTCCATTTGCTGCTGGTGATGCCCTTCTTGACACCAACTTAACATTTGGCTCCATTGGTCAGTTTTGTGAAGACTTCACTGCAAGGATAAGGCCTGGTAAAAAATTTTTCTCCATTCTCGACATCATGGGCAGTACACACATTTGTGAGAGCTTTTATTTCCTTTCCGGCTGTTTTGTTTTGTGTTTGTCGTTTTTTTTTTTGGGGGGGGGGGGATGTGTTTCACTAGTTTCTTGAGGTTAAATCACTCTGAACATTTGAACACATGAATGCTCACATTGGTAATAGGTATTGTTATTAGTTCGAACTTATCAATAAAACTCCCTATAATCTGCAGCTTTAAAAGATTTCTTTGTATCTTACACCATTGGGGGGGGGGGATACGGAAAGATATTTCTTAGTGTTAATTTCAGCAACTTTCTGTTGTTTTACGGTTTTTAGCTAAACAGAGTGTGACTTAGAGTAAAATAGAGTAAAATAGAGTAAAATAGAGTAAAATAGAGTAAAATAGAGTAAAATAGTATTGGACATCTTCAAAATGTAATACATTGACATTATCATTATTTAAAAATTATTTGTAAAATAATTATGTTATATAGACTGGAAATATGTATTATGGTGGGTTTAAAAATATTTTCGTATGTTATTTGTTTGTATCCTAATTATGATGATATATTTACAGATGTGGAAAGAGTAAATCTGAAGTTTAATTTTCCGATTAAAAGTGAAAAAGAAATCATAAAGAAATATGAAGAAATATTCCGAAAACATCCAAATGTTAAAGTGGCCATTATTGGTAAACTTAATATATTTCAGTGTCTCATCCAAATATTAAAGTGGCCATTATTGGTAAATTTAATATATTTCAGTGTCTCATCCAAATATTAAAGTGGCCATTATTGGTAAATTTAATATATTTCAGTGTCTCATTTTTAATTTCACACATATCAATACAATTCGTTTAAAAAGGTTTATTTTCAACACATTTTATTCACACGTATAATTTGACGATATGCTGTATAATGAAGTAAACATGTACATTAACTACTTTATGAGATCTGGAATTTAGTTGCTGCTGTCCATTCTAATCGTTGCTGTCCATTATAATGGTTGCTCTCCGTTTTAACGTTTCTGTCAGTAAGAATAGTTGCTGTCCGTTCTAATGGTTGATGTCTATTTTAATGGTTGCTGTCCATTAAAATGATTTCTGTCCATTCTAATGGTTGCTGTTCGTTCTAATGGTTTCTGTCCATTCTAATGGTTGCTGTCCGTTCTAATGGTTGCTGTCCATTTTAATGGTTGCTGTCCATTCGATTGGTTGATGTCCGTTCTAATGGTTGATGTTCTTCTAATGGTTGCTGTCCATTCTAACGGTTTCTATCTGTTCTAATGTTTGATGTCCATTCTAATGGTTGCTGTTCATTCTAATGGTTCTTGTCCACTCTAATTGTTGCCGTCCATTTAAACGGTTGGTGTCCATTCTAACGGTTGCTGTCCATTCTAACGGTTGCTGTCCACTCTAATTGTTGCCGTCCATTTAAACGGATGCTGTCCATTCTAATGGTAGCTATCCTTTATAACGGTTGCTATCCATTCTAATGGCTGCTGTCCATTCTAAAAGTTGCAGTAATGGTCAGTAATATAATGTTCTTTGATGTCCATGACGTAATGTAGGAAGTAATATTTATGAATTTACTTTCTAAAAACGACCAAAGTATGCCTTAAAAATAAATAAGGATATTTTGATAAATTGTCTCTCTAAAATATTCATCGAAAATGAATATTACTTAAGTATATTCTACCAGTGCAATGAACTAACAATGTGTAGAATAACTTAATGATCAATGAAATTGTATAAGTCTGTTGTCTGCTTGTTTTAAATTTAAACTTTCCATAGACCATATAACTGGACCTACAGCTATTTTAATGCCAGTGAAGAAACTGATAGAGCTGTGTCACCAGAATGATGTCATCGCTGTCATAGATGGAGCTCATGCTATTGGTCATTTAGATCTGGACATGGAGGAACTTGGAGCTGATGTGTACACAAGTAGGTCTCATTAACATTTTGTGTACGTATGTCATTATTTAGGAATGTATCATAAGACCATACAAAGAAAAAAAAATCACATATTTCTAGAGTTTTTGTGAATTTGTGTTTTAGGATCTAAAAATATTTAGTCGTCTACTATTTTATTATTCAAAGTTGTGTTAGACGATAAACAAATAAAAAACATCAATAGTATATCATTTATTAGGAGATGTATATAAGCTTAATGATAATTAGAGTCCATATTTGAAAGGGATGAAAGATTGAATTTAACAAATAGGCGAAATTAAAAAGGATTTTGTTAAAGTGTAAGGCATTTCGAAGTTAGCATTATTTGATGCATTCACTTAAAAGTAGCGTAGGACGTGTGGCTACTTTTAATGACAGATTTGACAATTTTAAAATTTACAGCAATGTCTTTTATTTGACTGAAAACATGGAGATGACAAGTTGATAAATATGATATATATATATATATATATATATATATATATATATATACACGCATACACAGTGAATTTTATTTTTCGACTTACAAATCAATTAATGTTCTCCTATAGTGCAAACATGTATGTTGTACTTTTATTAGCCTGGTCATCGCATTGCAGTGACATTATTTAAACAATCTTTTAATCTTACTGTCCCATAATCCTTGCTGCCCCATAACTCTCTACCATTCTACATTGAACATTCGAGAAGATAAAATAATTTTCACTGAATTTACTCCCATCCTTTTTTTTATTGGAGCATAATGAAATTTCATTCTTTCATCACACCTAGATAACAAAAAATGTGTTTATACATAACATCTTAGCATCAAAATAATACTTTATTATGGATCGATATTGTTTACAAAATTATAAATTGCTTATATGAATTGGAAGAAAACGGAAACGACCTGGTCTGATTCCCAAATATATCTCATGTCTGCTTTACTCCTAAATCCACCCTCAGCATCAGTAAATAATAAATCAGGTTAAATTGTAAAAGTGATTTATTAGATCTGCATTTAGAGCCAACTCTGACTGTTATATAATCACACTCGACCTCTTGCTGTTCCAGCCAACTGCTACAAATGGGGGTTCGCACCTCGTGGGTCAGCTGTATTGTGGTTCCATAACAAACACAGAGGCTGGATTGACCCAGTGCACACTGCTGGGAAAGCAGGACATTCTTTAGATCTGCAGTTCTTTGAGAAAGGGACAAGGGACCATATTCCACTGATTTGTGTCCGACACGCCCTGGAGTTTATCGAGGCACTGGGCGGTGTGGTGTGTAGACATGGGTGACTTTCTAAATACATCCGTCTTTCTAAATACATGTATTTCTAAACACATCCGTCTTTCTGAATACATCCGTCTTTCTGAATACATGTATTTCTAAATACATCTGTCTTTCAGAATACATCTGTCTTTCTGAATGCATGTATTTCTAAATACATCTGTCTTTCAGAATACATCTGTCTTTCTGAATACATGTATTTCTAAATACATGTCTTTCTCAAAACATTTGTCTTTCTAAATACATGTTTTTCTAAGAGCATTTGTCTTTCTAAATATATCTATCTTTCTAAATACATGTTTTTCTAAATACACCTGTCTTTCTAAATACGTTTTTTTCTAAATACAAATGTCTTTCTAAATATGTATGTATTTCTAAATGCACATGTCTTTCTAAATTCATTTCTTTGAAATACCTGTCTTTCCAAATACACGTCTTTTAATAGCATGCCTTTCTAAATATATATGTCTTTCTAAATACATGTCTTTCAAAATAATCTGCCTTTTTAAATGCATCTGTCTTTCAAAATACATCTCTCTTTTTCAATAGATCATTCTTTCTAAATACATGTCTTTCTAACAAAACGTCCTTCTAAACATAACTGTCTTTCTAAATACATGTCTTTCAAAATACATCTGCCTTTCTAAATACACCTTTCAAAATACATCTCTCTTTTTAAATATAACTGTCTTTCTAAATACATGTCTATCTGGATACATCTGATTTTCTAGATACATCTGACTTTCTAAATTCACTCTGTCTTTCTTAATACATCTGACTTTTCTTACTGTCTTCAATTTAACCTTAAGTATTTAGTAATAAGGATGAACTAATATGTTTATAAGTTTTGAAAAATTCTCTAAAAAGGACACACCTTTTAATTTGCTGAAAAAACAAAATACTGAAAGCGTTATTTGTTAAATAATAAACTAGTATAAAACATGTCATTTGTGAAATAATAAACTAGTATAAAACATGTCATTTGTGAAATAATAAACTAGTATAAAACATGTCATTTGTTAAATAATAAACTAGTATAAAACATGTCATTTGTGAAATAATAAACTAGTATAAAACATGTCATTTGTGAAATAATAAACTAGTATAAAACATGTCATTTGTTAAATAATAAACTAGTATAAAACATGTCATTTGTTAAATAATAAACTAGTATAAAACATGTCATTTGTTAAATAATAAACTAGTATAAAACATGTCATTTGTGAAATAATAAACTAGTATAAAACATGTCATTTGTGAAATAATAAACTAGTATAAAACATGTCATTTGTTAAATAATAAACTAGTATAAAACATGTCATTTGTGAAATAATAAACTAGTATAAAACATGTCATTTGTGAAATAATAAACTAGTATAAAACATGTCATTTGTTAAATAATAAACTAGTATAAAACATGTCATTTGTTAAATATTTTATAAGAGAAAAGTGTGCTCTAAATATTAGAGATGGATTGATTAATGTATATTTAAAATAAATACACATCACATTGGATAAAGAAATTATTAGCATAGATTATTACAAAATAGCAAAAAATCACTTCAAAGAATACAAATTACTGTTCCGTATTGGAAACTGGACAATCAATTTTTTAAACCAATAATCGTTGTTCAGTTTATTTGTATAACTATGTCCATCCCTTGATAATCTTTAGAGCGCCCATACAAACTATTTATCACTTAATACAGGATAGAGCACCATACAAACTATTTATCACTTAATACATGATAGAGCACCATACAAACAATGTATCTCTCAATACAGGATAGAGCACCATACAAACTATTATCACTTACTATAGGATAGAGCACCATAAAAACTATTTATCACTCAATACAGGATAGAGCACCATACAAACTATTTATCACTTAATACATGATAGAGCACCATACAAACAATGTATCTCTCAATACAGGATAGAGCACCATACAAACTATTATCACTTACTATAGGATAGAGCACCATAAAAACTATTTATCACTTAATACAGGATAGAGCACCATATAAACTATTTATCACTTAATACAGAATAGAGCACAATACAAACTATTTATCACTTAATACAGGATAGAGTACCATAAAAACTATTTATCACTCAATACAGGATAGAGCACCATACAAACTATTTATCACTTAATACAGGATAGAGCACAATAAAAACTATGTATCACTCAATACAGGATAGAGCACCATATAAACCATTTATCTCTAAAGACAGGATAGAGCACCATATAAACTATTTATCACTTGATGCAGGATAGAGCACCATATAAACTATTTATCACTTAATACAGAATAGAGCACAATACAAACTATTTATCACTTAATACAGGATAGAGTACCATAAAAACTATTTATCACTCAATACAGGATAGAGCACCATAAAAACTATTTATCACTTAATACAGGATAGAGCACAATAAAAGCTATGTATCACTCAATACAGGATAGAGCACCATATAAACCATTTATCTCTAAAGACAGGATAGAGCACCATAAAAACTATTTATCACTCAATACAGGATAGAGCACCATAAAAACTATTTATCACTTAATACAGGATAGAGCACAATAAAAGCTATGTATCACTCAATACAGGATAGAGCACCATATAAACCATTTATCTCTAAAGACAGGATAGAGCACCATAAAAACTATTTATCACTCAATACAGGATAGAGCACCATATAAACTAATATCTTTATCGCTAAATACAGGATCATATAAACCGATACACTTCGTCATTGGCTGAAGAAGTTCAAGAATTATTACAAAAGGAGATTGGACTACAGCCATTACCTACACCACAATGTTTAGTAGCACCAAGTATGAGATTGATCAAACTACCAAGATTTGTTAAATATCCCTGTACAGAGGTATGATGTCATATACATAGCCAGCACCGCAAGGTAATATGGTGCAAGGGGCAGTAACTCTAACAATAGCGACTGAATTTTGAACACAAACATTACATTGTGTATACGATGGCTTACTTCATAGTTATTACAGTTATTGCTTCTTAACGACTGTTATAATAGGCTTGAAAATACCGCTTTAATGCGTATTTTATAGACAAGCTGCATGTATTGATATTTCATTACAAATTTATGTATGTTCAATTACTCCATTAAAGCGTGTGTGCTAAGCACATCTGCATATGTTTTGTAATGTAGTCTGGGGTGATCAATAGCTTAGCTTGTGTTTTCGGCGCCAATGCAGACTCTAAAAATTACCTGTTTAAAAAATATTAGGTTTGTGAAAAATGCCGCCCTTTGCAGATAGCAAAATATATCCTGTCTAGAGACTGGTGATAATAGGTGACTTTTGTATGATATGCTCAACATTAGACTTTTGTATGATGTGCTCGACATAAGACTTTTGTATGATGTGCTCTGACATAAGACTTTTGTATGATGTGCTCGACATTAGACATTTGTATGATGTGCTCGACATTAGACTTTTGTATGATGTGCTCTGACATAAGACTTTTGTATGATGTGCCCTGACATTAGAGAATTATATGATGTGCTCTGACATTAGACATTTATATGATGTGCTCTGACATTAGACATTTATATGATGTGCTCTGACATTAGAGATTTATATGATGTGCTCTGACATTAGTATTTTCTAAGATGTTCTCTGACATTAGATTTTTATATGATGTGCTCTGATACTAGACTTTTGTATGCTATGCTCTGACACTAGACATTTATATGTTGTGCTCTGACACTAGACATTTATATGATGTGCTCTGATACTAGACTTTTGTATGATGTGCTCTATATTTAATCTTAGCTTGTAACAGTGGGTTTTTTCAGTTAAAACAAATGAAGTAATTATTTGATATATGAATGTATCTGTTGTTTTATATTAATGATATTATAGACCATTATACATTTCCTTATTTCACAGGAAGGTATTGTAGCTCTACGTAAGGCAATATTTGGAGGCACAAATGTCTTTGGAGTGCTGATACTTGTCAATAGTGACATCTACCTGCGCTACTCTGTTCAAATCTACAATGACATTCAAGATTTCAAACATTTCATTCAAATATTTAACACGTTTCTAAGAAACAACGCAAAAGAAATTTGGCTTGAATGAGAAAATATGGAATATTTTAAACTCGCATTACACTTGTATTACACTTGTATTACACTTAAATTACATCTGTATTACACTTGTTTTTGATAAATAACTGAACCCATTATTCATAGCATCCAGTTCTATGTTAGGATACAAAAAGGGCCAATACACTTCACAGTCCAGTTTAATACTTTCACTATGTGCTTATGTTGCCTGTATCTATCAACTAGATAAATAAATGTTTAATCATTGAAAACTGTTCATTTATATTTATTTAAAAAAATGTTTAAAAGTACACTGCAGTACATAAGAAATATTTCTATACTACTGGTTCTCAAACTTTTACACTTCGCGACTCACTGTGACAACAGGTTAGTTTTCTAGACCCACTATGACAACAGGTTAGTTTTCTAGACCCACTATAACAACAGGTTAGTTTTCTAGACCCACTGTGACAACAGGTTAGTTTTCTAGACCCATTGTGACAACAGGTTAGTTTTCTAGACCCACTGTGACAACAGGTTAGTTTTCTAGAACCACTGTGACAAGAGGTTAGTTTTATAGACCACTGTGACAACAGGTTAGTTTTCTAGACCACTGTGACAACATGTTAGTTTCCTAGACCCACTGTGACA
Organism: Bulinus truncatus; assembly: GCA_021962125.1. Taxonomy (NCBI): domain Eukaryota; kingdom Metazoa; phylum Mollusca; class Gastropoda; family Planorbidae; genus Bulinus; species Bulinus truncatus. Next base: position 1,138,019 of record JAGDYQ010000081.1, on the reverse strand, counting down.
ACAGTTTAGTTTTCTAGACCACTGTGACAACAGGTTAGTTTTATAGACCCACTGTGACAACATGTTAGTTTTCTAGACCACTGTGACAACAGGTTAGTTTTCTAGAACCACTGTGACAACAGTTTAGTTTTCTAAACCCACTGTGACAACAGTTTAATTTTCTAGACCACTGATAACAGTTTAGTTTTCTAGACTCACTTTGACAACAGTTTAGTTTCCTAGACTCACTGTGACAACAGGTTAGTTTTCTAGACCCACTGTGACAACAGGTTAGTTTTCTAAACCCACTTTTTCAACAGTTTAGCTTTCTAGACCACTGATAACAGTTTAGTTTTCTAGACCACTGGTAACAGTTTAGTTTTCTAGACCACTGTGACAACAGGTTAGTTTTCTAGAACCACTGTGACAACAGTTTAGTTTTCTAGACCACTGATAACAGTTTAGTTTTCTAGACCACTGTGACAACAGGTTAGTTTTATAGACCACTGATAACAGTTTAGTTTTCTAGACCACTGTGACAACAGGTTAGTTTTCTAGACCCACTGTGACAATAGTTTAGTTTTCGCGACACACCTGAATGTACAACACAAGAGATAGAATGACATCATCGTAAAGTGTAGAAATAGTTGGACTTGGGCTTGTGGTTGAGCGGTGTAGAGCTTGAGGGATAGCAGTATATCTTTTCACACTAGGTGGTATGAAGCCATAAATAATTAAATAATTTATGTATCTAGATGGACGCCCCAGGCTTACATTATAGAAATATCAAATGTTTTATAAATATTTAAATAATGGAATGGATTGGGGTTTTTTTTATTGTTTACTTTTAGCGCATTTGAATAAATTGTTCTATTTAAAAAAAAAAAGGTTGTAGTTTTATTTTTCCCTATTTGTTTTGAATCTATAACATTAATAAATTATATAGCCTACAGTATACTTGACGAGGGACGGGTGGCCGAGTCGTATAGAGCGCTCGACTTTTAATCTTATCGACCCGGGTTCGATATTCATTGAGAGCTAAGGGAATTTTTCCAAGTTCTGGTGAAAGTTTATGAAAAGTCTCTCAAGTCCACCCAGCTTTAAAAGGATATCTGACTTAAGTAGGACAAGTCAAAGCTGATGTGTGTTGTGCTATACACACAAAGCCAGTGTAAATATGCCGGGGTTACAGAAACGGGCGAATTCTACACTTCATCTACCCTAATGGCCTTTTAGGGCTAAGGGAATTTTTCAACAGTTTATATGACATTTTAAATTTTCTTAATGATAATAGTTAATTTTTAAAGGGTATGTAAAACAAAATATATATTTAACTAATAGTAATAGTGTTACTAAAAAATGCTATTAAAATGAAGTTGAGATGATTAAAACATTGGGTTGGCCGCGGGGCTAGTGCTGAGCTTCACTTTGAAATGAGTGTTGGGCCGCGAGGCTAGTGCTGAGCTTCACTTTGAGACGAGTGTTGGGCCGCGAGGCTAGTGCTAAGCTTCACTTTGAGATGAGTGGTGGGCCGCGAGGCTAGTGTTGAGCTTCACTTTGAGACGAGTGGTTGGCCGCGAGGCTAGTGTTGAGCTTCACTTTGAGACGAGTGGTTGGCCGCGAGGCTAGTGCTGAGCTTCACTTTGAGACGAGTGGTTGGCCGCGAGGCTAGTGCTGAGCTTCACTTTGAGACGAGTGGTTGGCCGCGAGGCTAGTGCTGAGCTTCACTTTGAGACGAGTGTTGGGCCGCGAGGCTAGTGCTGAGCTTCACTTTGAAACGAGTGTTGGGCCGCGAGGCTAGTGCTGAGCTTCACTTTGAAACGAGTGGTAGGCCGCGAGGCTAGTGCTGAGCTTCACTTTGAGACGAGTGGTTGGCCGCGAGGCTAGTGCTGAGCTGCACTTTGAAACGCGTGGTTGGCCGCGAGGCTAGTGCTGAGCTTCACTTTGAGACGAGTGGTTGGCCGCGAGGCTAGTGCTGAGCTTCACTTTGAAACGAGTGGTTGGCCGCGAGGCTAGTGTTGAGCTTCACTTTGAGACGAGTGGTTGGCCGCGAGGCTAGTGCTGAGCTTCACTTTGAGACGAGTGGTTGGCCGCGAGGCTAGTGCTGAGCTTCACTTTGAAACGAGTGTTGGGCCGCGAGGCTAGTGCTGAGCTTCACTTTGAAACGAGTGGTAGGCCGCGAGGCTAGTGCTGAGCTTCACTTTGAGACGAGTGGTTGGCCGCGAGGCTAGTGCTGAGCTGCACTTTGAAACGCGTGGTTGGCCGCGAGGCTAGTGCTGAGCTTCACTTTGAGACGAGTGGTTGGCCGCGAGGCTAGTGCTGAGCTTCACTTTGAAACGAGTGGTTGGCCGCGAGGCCAGTGCTGAGCTTCACTTTGAAACGAGTGGTTGGCCGCGAGGCTAGTGCTGAGCTTCACTTTGAGACGAGTGGTTGGCCGCGAGGCTAGTGCTGAGCTTCACATTGAGACGAGTGGTGGGCGGACCAGAAAAGTGACTAAACTGCTTTCAATATTAGACATTTATTTATTTTTTTTGAGATTCTACATAATGAAAACCCTTCATTGCAATATTTCAACTGTAACCAGTCCATCACCATTGCTGTTGTTTCTTTAAACTCGACATTTTGTGTAGTTAGTACAACTCACGTCTGGTAACTATGGTAACAGTCTGGGTGGATATATGGGAGTTAAAGCAACTTTCACCAGGACCTGGAAAAATTCCCTTAGTTCTTACCGAGGCTGGAACCAATGAGCAGCCGAGCATACGCACCACTCGGCAATCCGTTCCGTTATCATGTTTATATGACATCGTGATATAAGATATAATTATTCAAAAAGTAAATTGTTGATCCATTTCCACAAAATTAAGCATTGAACAGAAGAAATCATTTTTTAGGTGGGGGAGGGGGGGGGAGGACAGGAAACATAAGAACTTCAAATTGAGAGATCCGACGATGCATCTGTACTTTGAATCTGTATTAAACTATATAAAAGTCTGCTACATCATTTAAAACACGGAGTATTATCTAGAACTTTCAGTTTTAATTTGCTGTTCATCAGGCGGTCTTTTAATATTTATAGTATTGGACACCTGCCATTTTTTCCCCGTCCGTCTGGACCTGATCCTAAAAATGAAAGATACACGAATAAAACTTAACTGTTCAAGTCTCATTGGCCTGTAATTAATTTCTTATATAAACTGTGAAGCTTTAGTGTTAGACCCATCAAAAAAATTCATCATATAGGTATTTCTTGATAAAACTACCATGTCAGATATAGATCGTTAAGAACCAATTTTCAAAGAAATAACGCGCCATGTCAACATGGCCTATCATTAGACAAATCGATAATGGAGAGATAAACCTTGATGGCTAATAAATCTATCTTTTTTTTTAAATTGGCAATATCTAACATGCTGATTCCACTTCAAATAAGTTTTTGAACCAGTTGTCCATCATTGTCTAACATTAATAATCTGCGAATAACGTCAGGTCTGGCATACCTGGATGTAGTGCCAAGGTCAAGTGAAGTGCCAGCAATATGACGACTTTTCTCACTTGGACTCCATTTATTTAATGCTAAAGACAATGCCGAGCATTGTGTGAGAAGAGTTTTTGTGTGAATCGGTCCTTGGTCAGCAGTGCTTTTATAGATTTCATATTTGTGAGCGATGTTTATATAATGCAGGTCAGTGCGAGCGTTTAACAACGAAGTCATACATTTTGTATTTGCATTCAGAGCAGCCAACTGCTAAATGTATAGGAGTCAGTCCATATGCACATAGCCAACTGCTAAATGTATAGAAGTCAGTCTATATGTACGTAGCCTACTGCTAAATGTATAGGAGTCAGTCCATATGCACATAGCCAACTGCTAAATGTATAGGAGTCAGTCCATATGCACATAGCCAACTGCTAAATGTATAGGAGTCAGTCCATATGCACATAGCCAACTGCTAAATGTATAGGAGTCAGTCTATATGTACATAGCCAACTGCTAAATGTATAGGAGTCAGTCTATATGTACGTAGCCTACTGCTAAATGTATAGAAGTCAGTCTATATGTACGTAGCCTACTGCTAAATGTATAGGAGTCAGTCTATTTGTACATAGCCAACTGCTAAATGTATAGGAGTCAGTCTATATGTACGTAGCCTACTGCTAAATGTATAGGAGTCAGTCCATATGCACATAGCCAACTGCTAAATGTATAGGAGTCAGTCTATATGTACGTAGCCTACTGCTAAATGTATAGGAGTCAGTCCATATGCACATAGCCAACTGCTAAATGTATAGGAGTCAGTCCATATGCACATAGCCAACTGCTAAATGTATAGGAGTCAGTCCATATGCACATAGCCAACTGCTAAATGTATAGGAGTCAGTCTATATGTACATAGCCAACTGCTAAATGTATAGGAGTCAGTCTATATGTACGTAGCCTACTGCTAAATGTATAGGAGTCAGTCTATATGTACGTAGCCTACTGCTAAATGTATAGGAGTCAGTCTATTTGTACATAGCCAACTGCTAAATGTATAGGAGTCAGTCTATATGTACGTAGCCTACTGCTAAATGTATAGGAGTCAGTCTATTTGTACATAGCCAACTGCTAAATGTATAGGAGTCAGTCTATTTGTACATAGCCAACTGCTAAATGTATAGGAGTCAGTCTATATGTACGTAGCCTACTGCTAAATGTATAGGAGTCAGTCTATTTGTACATAGCCAACTGCTAAATGTATAGGAGTCAGTCTATATGTACATAGCCAACTGCTAAATGTACAGGAGTCAGTCTATATGTACGTAGCCTACTGCTAAATGTATAGGAGTCAGTCTATTTGTACATAGCCAACTGCTAAATGTATAGGAGTCAGTCTATATGTACATAGCCAACTGCTCAATGTATAGGAGTCAGTCTAAATGTACATAGCCTACTGCTCAATGTATAGGAGTCAGTCTAAATGTACGTAGCCTACTGCTCAATGTATAGGAGTCAGTCTATATGTACGTAGCCTACTGCTCAATGTATAGGAGTCAGTCTAAATGTACATAGCCTACTGCTAAATGTATAGGAGTCATTCCTTTGGTTTAGTTCAGCTCCGTAACTGGCCAAAAGTGGAATTAGATGTGCGTGATTGTTTCTTGCAAACATCGTCATAGGTTATTATGATAACATCGTCATGGGTTATCATGATAACATCGTCATGGGTTATCTTAGCTCCGTTACATCAAGAGATTTTTTTCTATGTCGTAGCTTCCCATTTCCAACACAATGTTTATTAATTATTGGTGACAATAGTTCATTTTAATAGTTTGGTCACAAACGTTTTTAAATAACATCAGATCTGTCACTTTGATCAGTACGTGACCATATAAAAATGGTGATTTCACCTTGTCTCGGTCCAATACTTCGCTACTGTTGATGGTCACAACAACTGTTACAGTACTGAACTGACATGTTCTAGTGATGGTGAGCATTAATTCAATGGAAAGATTTTTCTTGCTAAGTTACTTTAATCTGTTCACGAAAATACTGAGTTATTTCTCTTTCTTTTGCCACAAAGCAGCCGAATATACATATATCAATTTCTAATACTAATATAGTCTTAACAATATATTTTTATCATTTATATAAAATTTAAGAATGGCTATGTCTTTATCAAGATATTCGACCTCTGATGTTTTCAAAAGAGACTCTGATCTCCACTATGCATATAACAAGCCATTTGGTTCAGTCTCGTGCAGATTACATTGGTGTGTGTGAAGTCCCTGTAAGGATGAGATGAAATCTCTTAGATCCTATAAACCACTAATGAGACGGTTTTTATAATGCCCTTCTTTCATCCCCACCATAGCCGATAGTGCAATGGCCATGGAGGCACCACGGGAGATATATCGGGAACTTGAGCCAAGACCTGAAAAATTTCCTTGGTCCTCGCCGGAGATCTGGTCGACTGTCGAACGCTTTACCGCACGACCATCCGTCCCCTCTAAAAATAAAAATCGCCCAACTAAATGGGACAATTTTTAGGCTCTGTAGTGCCCTTCTTTGATCCCCACCACAGCCGGGAGTGTAATGGCCATGGAGACACCACGGTAGACATGAAGGGAACTTGAGCCAAGACCTAAAAAAATTTCCTGGTCCTCACTGGAGATCGAACCAGGTACCTTCAGGTATCAATGTCCAATTAACTTCCATTAATGTTGTAATAGATTGCAGTGGTTGCATAGCTTCTTATTGTGGCTATACATTGGAGATGAGATGTTTCCGCAAGCTATTGAACATCTCATACACAGAACACATAACAAACGAAGAGGTGCGCAAAATAATATCGGCTGCCATCGGCCCTCACGAAGACCTCACTATAGTCAAGAAGAGGAAACTGCGATGGTACGGACACGTCGCGAGAAGTGAAGGTCTTGCAAAGACAATCATGCAAGGTACAACCAACGGAAGAAGGAAAAGAGGAAGACAAAAGAAGAGATGGGAAGACAACATCAAAGAATGGACCGGCCTGTCGTTCGTCGACTCCCAAAAGACAGCTCAGGACCGGAAAAAATGGCGGGAACTGGTTTTCAGTCATCAACGGTGCCCCAACGACCCACCCACGGGTTAAGGGATAAAGAAGAAGAAGAAGAAGACATTGGTATCAGTGTCCAATTAACTTCAATTAATGTTGATGCATTAAAATCTTCCTTTAGCTTTCTTTATATCCAAAGGCATTACTTTATGGTTGATGTAATGTTTTTATTAAACTCAACATTATCGAGTTGGCCATAAGTGTAAAGGTGACTGGAAGCCTGCGTCAAACAAACCAGGTAGGTAAACTAATTGGTCATCAGAGTTAATCAGACTGCAAACAATTCATGACATAGAGTCTATCACATAGAGTCTATCACATAGAGTCTATCACATAGTGTTTATCATTTAGAGTCTATCACATAGTCTTTATCACATAGTGTTTATGTTCTAAAAAATCAAAAATGGAATCAATAAAATTAAACCCATTTTAGCTGTATAAATTACATACAATAATCTAAGACAGTTTTTTCAACTTTAATACTTTTTATAATTGAATCTCCTGGGTGGATAAATGTGATTTTATAATTTTGAAAGTTCAAGTGAATTTTAGATCAAGTTAGATAGAACAAGTGTTCTTTTTTAACAATAAATGATACCATGAGATTATAATTTACTTTGTTATGACAATAAATGATACCGTGAGATTATTATTTATTATGTAACAATTATTGAATAAAGGAAATGAAAAGTAAACATTTCAAACGAATAAAATATTTACATTCATATTTATAAAGAGCACTGCTTACAGATTTATCTATTATTCTGATGTTAGTCAGTGCTCGATTTAAGAAAAAACCAGTGCCGGGCATGAAAAAAAATTTCTGCAGAGCCGGGAATAAATGTCTATGGTTTCATCCCGGCAGGGATATATTAGCTAAAGCAGATCCGGATATGACAGTTCTCAGTGCCAGGGATATCCCCGGCGGTAAATCGAGCCCTGATGTTAATATGTTTATTAAATTTTATATAAATCATGAAAAATGTGAATCATTTGAAATCCGAAATCAGCTCTAATATTTTAAGTTGCATAAATTTGCTTATCTGCTTTATTTTTTTTAATAATACATTTTGATTTCTATGTGCAAAAATTGTGATAAATGAAAGACAATTATTCCACAATAAAAATACATTAATAATGTAATTATTGAAGAAAAACAAATATAATCTTTTTTTTTTGTTGCAATATTTCTTGATTTTTCTATAAAAAGCCATTCACATATTCTGTGAAGAATTTTTTTTTATAATGATTACCCTATTGGCCAATCCATATTTTAGCACTATATAACGAAATTCCAAACTAATCCCTCTTATTATATAAAAGAATCCATAATTATATATATATATATATATATATATATATATATATATATATACCAATTATGCGGTTGGATATATTTAAATGCATACAAGTTTAAATGTACAGTTCTTTTCAAGTAAGCAAGACTTGTTATATTGTAATAATATTGAAGGTCTTGTCAGATATTTGTATGGGAATTATGTACGACGCCAATCAGTGATGATTGTTTATTGATTCATCAAACCGCAGTATTAAAACAGTTCTTCTATTTATTGGAAACACAGTATCAACACTTACAGTGGCACACTCAGTAACACTGAAAGAGACGTATGAAAACATGAAACTGTTGCTCAGTTCTTTGAATTATGTCCAGCACAAGTGATTGAAATGCGGGGATTTAAAAGTCATAGCCATCTTATAAGGGCTCCAAGGAGGGTATGCAAAATGTCCATGTTTTTTCTGCCTCTGGGATGGCAGTGCAGACTCTGAGCATTATGCCAAGAAAGTGTGGCCACCAAGAGAAGAATTCACCTTTGGAGATGTAATGATGGGGAGTTTACATTGCAGTTGAACTGCAAGCCTGGAATGCTTTCAAAGATGTTATCAACAATTTCTTAAGTAAATTTAATCAGATAGTTACAAAGGTCTTATTAAGAACATGGTAGCCCAACTTATGGGCTTTGGGTTGCCGCATGAGTGTCCACTGCAGTTTTTGGACTACAGCGTTGACTAATTTCCTGCAAATCTTGGTGCAGGGCAGTGTGAAAGGTTCCAACAGGACATTTGTGCAATGGAGATTCGATACCAAGGTCGATGGAATGTGAATTTGTTGGCCGACTATGCTGGTCATTGAAACGTCATAATCCTGGTGCTGCTCATAGAAGTCAGACTTTTCTGACATAATGTACATTTCAATGATTTCTCTCCTGTATGAATTATCTGATGTGCATTCAAAGCCCCTTTCTGAAGAAAACATATCTGACATACAGAACATGTAAATGTTTTTTTCTCTGCTATGATCCATTAAGTATTTGTACAAGCTATTTCTAACAGTAAAGCTTCTCTAAAATAATGTACATTGATATAATTTTTCTCCAGTATGGATTAATTGATGTGTGGTCAAGCTTGTATTACTTTGAAAACTTTTCTGACACAATGTACATTGAAATGGTTTTTCTCCAGTATGAATTAATTGGTGTTGGTCAAGGAGCTTCTTCGAGTAAACTTTTCTCACAAACTAAACATTTGTATGGTTTTTCTCCAGTGTGAGTTGATCGGTGTGAGGTCAAGTTACTTTTATAAGCAAAACTTGTGTTGCATTGTGAACATTTAAATGGTTTCTCACCAGTGTGAGTTATTTGGTGTGTGATCAAGCCCCCTCTCCGAGTAAAAGTTTTCTGACAAACCTTACATTTAAATGGATTTTTTTCTGAGTGATTTAACTGGAACATGGTTGAATTCCTAAATCTAAGTCAATCCTTTTCAATTTATAGAATATTAAATGCTTTTCATTTAATCAAAAGTGTAGTGTTAATACCATGGAACTTTCCTAGCACAGCCATACAAGATAATCTACCAGATTGTCATATATACACAATATAATGTGATAACACATTTTCCATCTGGTCAGGTGTTGACCTGGGGTTCTTAAAACACAAAACTGAAATGGCTTTGCAATCTTCTATGTCACATCTAAAGTGAACATCAAGCTTCTGTTTAAATCAGTGTTTGACATAATCAAGACACTGGTAAACGTAATTTTTTCTTTCACAAGCAGAAAGTCTGTTTTACTGAATTCTTTTTAGAAGTCCATGATTTGTATATAATATTTCATTTTAAATATAAAAGTAGTTAATCCAAAAGACTAATTTCTTTTAATGAGGAATGCTTAAGTTCATAACTTCACTTCTAGTGGTGGCTTCTGTGGAACAGAAAAAAATTAAAACCTAGTAAATATTTACGGTTTAAATGAATCAAATAAGTTTGGTAACTTTTCATTCAGTCCAGTGTCACTCTATGCATCAATTCTTTTCTAAAATTGGTAATTATTCTTGTAAAATTAATGATAATGTGTTATTTATTATATTTTTTACTTAATTATAAATTGGCATGTTTAAAGCTCACAACAAAAAACTGTCTTGTTGGTGGTTCATAAGAACATCTCATCCTTTCAAGTGACTTGTACAATATAAATCTATCTATCTTATTAGTACCGGTATTCAAAAATATTTCGTGGACATGAGCATCTGGACTATTAACTACTAGTTTAAATTAATAACTTTAGTTCTAATTTCATAAGTTGTCCACTTATTTTGTTTAATCAAAAAATTAGGTTAAAGTGGGGAAAATTGAAAATAAAAATGTCATCTCAGCTCACTAACTCAAAAAAAGGTTTATATTTTAATCAGCACAAAGTATACAAATAAATAACAAAGAAGTGACATTTTTAAATCAGTTTATTTTACTAAAAGATGTATATAAAGTAAATCAAAATTAAGTTGCATGTAAAAGCACAAATGTATATCTTTGAAATATTTCGTGGGCTTAGTCTTTTCATGAGTTACGTCCCCGAAAATTTCGTGGACATAGCGTCAGCCTTTTATGATAGGCAGTGGCTTCGAATACGACCGGGTGTGTTTCGTATTTTTTTTTTCCGAGACACGACCAGCAAACTTTGATGACATCAGTAAACAGAATGAATGAGAACTCGTATTTATTTATTTAGTAAATTTGAAATATGTAGGCTTCTCTGAATTTTTTAAAGTTTGACGCAAAAATGATGGTAAGGAAAAGTTATGTAATATTTAGCCTTAGGACTAGCTAGTAGCTATACCCTGCAAAGCCTTTGCAGGAAGATAAACTATTGTAAAGCCTTTGCCGAACCTAGGATTTGGGGGCCTTGCATTTTGACACTCGATACCATGACATGAGATTATGTTCTTAATATTTAATGTAAAAAATAATTTTGGGGTCTCCCTCAAGCTGGAGCCCGGCGGGACTTTCGATTTTGGACCCCCATCCCTTAAAATTGTTACGCCTCTGTATTCAGCTTTGATACATATTTTCAAAATATTTTTTTTTTAAGTTATGAAATAGTTTTAAAAAACCTAATTAGTTGTTGTTTCTTTTTTTACAGCATCCTAAAATATAAATTATTTCAATTTATAGAAAATGTCAAAGATATCTAGTTAGTTAATTTTCATTAAAACAACTAAAAGGATACATTCTGAAAAAAAAAAACACAATAAAAAAATATATGATTCAGGTAGGAATCGAACCTGGATATAGTCACATAAAAATGAGTCACAGACCAAACGGTTTCACCATTGTGCCAGGAAGACACACAAATAAAGTTATAATTTTAATGTATAAGTAGACAAAATTAGTCGTTCTCGCGAAAAGAAAATAACTTTAAATCATAAGAGTTCTATCTGTTTACTGATGTCATCAAAGTTTGCTGGTCGTGTCTCGGAAAAAAAAAATACGAAACACACCCGGTCGTATTCGAAGCCACTGCGTTTATGAGTTCTTTTATTGCATAAGTGACATGATAAGTGTACGTTGTTGTTTATAGATTCTTCGGAAAATAAGGTATATTAACATTTGTTCTTTCTCATTAATTAGATTGCCTCACTGAGTTTTTTTAATTCTACTAATTAAGACATGTTATAAGATAATAATTTTAACAATTTCACAAACGTTTTGTACCATTATGAATAAAAAAAATAACAACATAATCTTAAACATGCTCGATTGGCCGATTTAAGTAACCTATTATCGATAATGACCTCCATGAAAATGAAAGCTGGCTATTTGCAGTTCTTGTTTGTACAATGTATCTACGTCACTGTCTAAACACTTACTGTGTTCCTTTTTAATATTAGCATTTATTATAAAATTACAGATGAGTTATTAATTATTATTATACTAACACGAACAGTAAATGACAAGAAAATATTTATATGACAAAGACAATGCAGCCGTGCAAATCTGTAGAGCCTAGAGGATTTATGTCATGTCTTTGACGTTTTTGTAAATTATATATTTTAGTATTTATATCTATGCAATTGGGGATAGCCAGTTTTATTTAACGCACTGGTAATTAGTATTGCTTTTTGACAGTCTTTCTGTTCTGTTAAGCCTATGTAAGAGTTATTGAGGTTTTTTCATTTCAAACTAATAAATTAGTCTATTTCTCTTTGCATCGAAGATTTCTATTTTCTATTAAATTGTGTAAAAGCATAAAGTTGTAATAAGTCAGATATACTTAAAAATGATGGTAAGATAGTCAGGAAATCCAGAGCAAATGAATCATCGAAGGCAAAAAAGAGGCGCTTGGAATATGATAAATTGTGAAAGTAAAAAATAATAATCACAAGACTTTTAGCTAAAATCAGGTAAAATATTTTCTCAAAGAACTAAATTGTTTAAAGCAATATCATTCCTGTTGTCATGCTGGAAAAGTACAATTATCTCCTTTGCATGCTAGTAATTTAATAATGACAAAATATTTACATTTCTTCATAATGATTTACATCATTTTGAAATTGTTCTTCATTAACACTACAAACTTGTGATTTATAGCAAACTTGACTAAATCATAAATAGTAACATAAAAAAACATGCCTTTATGAAAGATAGTAGGCTTACACAGATTTAAAACAAACTTGTTTGAATCAATACTAGTAATTTACAACTGTGCTCTGAAACTTATTTCAAGACAATGCACACGTAAGAAAAATGGTTGCTATCAATATATAAAAAAAATCTTTCATATTTTGATTCTAGAATTAAAATAAAATAATTAAACTACTTAGGTCATTTGATTATAGTGTAATAGTTGGTTTTATTGAACATAATCAACTCATTTCATTGCGATATTTAAAAGAATCATATAAGGTTTTCACTTTCAAATTTTTTAAATAGCTCATCATTTTTTAGTTTATGATAAATTTAAAGGATTGAAAAGCTGCTTAACAAATCTACTTTAATTCATCCTTAAATTACATCATTTCTTAGTTTTATTATTTTCTCAAATATTCAGAGATAGTGCTTAACTTCCTAAGGGATTATATATTTAGTTATACTGTTACATGTCAGTAATATAAAAAAAAGTAAAAGCCATTGTTCTTCAGTAAAATCAGTGTGTCATTCAACCAAATCAAACTATTTTTCAGGTCAATGTTTAATATCTCTTGCTTCGTTAACAATTTTAGTGATCCTCGCCTTAGTCATTTTTGGTAGGGTAAAAAATTAAATGATAAGTTACATTCTAACAAATAGTTAGTTCATTCATGCAATCATATTTGTCAATTCATTCATGCATGAAAGATTAGCTACTTGTGGACTGTATTCAAATCTTGAGCTGGTTCTCATTTTTTGTGGTAGATATAAAATATTCTTCAAACTTACCATACTTCGTCAAGCTGACATGCAAAAGGTATAATTAGGGTCATTACTTGTGTCCTTGAAGGGATTTCTATTGCAAAAGTCTGTATATACATAAGAATAAAATAAATAGATAGATTTATATTGTACAAGTCATTTGAAAGGAAGAGATGTTCTTATGAACCACCAACAAGACAGTTTTTGTAGTGTGCTTTAAACATTTCCACCAAAGAATGTGGAGCGATTTTCTAGTAAATACATAAATATATTAAAATATATAAATATATTAAGGCTAGTAAACATGAGCCACAAGCCAATTTATAACTAATTAAAAAATATAATAATTAACACATTTATGAATTTTACAAGAATATTTACCAATTATAGAAAATAATTGATGCATAGAGTGACACTAGACTGAATGAAAAGTTACCAAAATTATTTAAATTTTTTTCTATTCCACAGAAGCCACCACTAGAAGTGAAGTTATGAACTTAAGCATTCCTCATTAGAAGAAATTAGCCTTTTGTATTCATTTCTTTTATATTTAAAATGAAATATTATATACAAATCATGGACTTCTAAAAGAATTCAATAAAACAGACTTTCTGCTTGTGAAAGAAAAAATTACGTTTACTAGTCTTGATTATGTCAAACACTGATTTAAACATAAGCTTGATGTTCACTTTAGATGTGACATAGAAGATTGCAAAGCCATTTCAGTTTTGTGTTTTAAGAACCCCAGGTCAACAGCTGACCAGATGGAAAATGTGTTATCACATTATATTGTGTATATATGACAATCTGGTTGATTATCTTGTATGGCTGTGCTAGGACAGTTCCATGGTATTAACACTACACTTTTGATTAAATGAAAAGCATTTAATATTCTATAAACTGAAAAGGATTGACTTAGATTTAGGAATTCAACCATGTTCCAGTTAAATCACTCAGAAGAAAATCCATTTAAATGTAAGGTTTGTCAGAAAACTTTTACTCGGAGAGGGGGCTTGATCACACACCAAATAACTCATACTGGTGAGAAACCATTTAAATGTTCACAATGCAACACAAGTTTTGCTTATAAAAGTAACTTGATCAAACACCTATTAACTCATATTGGAGAAAAACCATTTCAATGTACATTGTGCCAGAAAAGTTTCACTCATAGAGTAAACTTGACCGCACACTTATCATTCCACAGCGACAAAAAATCATTTCAGTGTACATTCTGTCAGAAAAGTTTTACAAAGAGAAAGAGTTTGATCTCACATCAATTAATTCATACAAGAGAGAAACTGTTTCAATGTACATTATGTCAGAAACGTTTTTTTCTTAGAAATAGCTTGTACAGACACTTAATAGATCATAGTAGAGATAAATCATTTAAATGTTCTATATGTCAGAGAGGTTTTCGTACGAGAGGACATTTGACCAAGCACCGATTAATTCATACTGGGGAAAAACCCGTAAAATGTACATTATGTCAGAAAAGTTTTACTTATAGAAAGACTTTGATCGCACACCTGTCATGTCATACTGGAGAAAAACCATTTAAATGTCCAGTTTGTCAGAAATGTTTTACTCTCAAATGCTATTTGAATGAACATCAAATAATTCATACTGGAGAGAAACGATTTAAATGTACAGTTTGTCAGAAATGTTTTATTTACAGATCGGACTTGAATACACATCAAATGATTCATACTGGAGAAAAACCATTTAAATGTACAGTTTGTCCAAAGAGTTTTACTCATATATGTAACTTGAATAGACATCAAAGGATCCATACTGGAGAAAAACCATTTAAATGTACTGTTTGTCCAAAGAGTTTTACTCAGAGAGGGAACTTGAAAAAACATCAAATGATTCATACTGGAGAAAAACAATTTAAATGTACAGTTTGTCCAAAGAGTTTTACTCAAAGAGGGGACTTGAATAGACATCAAATGATTCATACTGGAGAAAAAAGTGTTACTAACAGAGGGAACTTGAATAAACATCAAATGATTCATACTGGAGAAAAACCATTTAAATGTACAGTTTGTCCAAAGAGTTTCACTCAAATAGGGAACTTGAATAAACATCAAATAATTCATACTGGAGAAAAACAATTTAAATGTACAGTTTGTCTAAAGAGTTTTACCCAGAGAGGGCACTTGAATAACCATCAAATGATTCATACTGGAGAAAAACCATTTAAATGTACAGTTTGTCCAAAGAGGGGACTTGAATAGACATCAAATGATTCATACTGGAGAAAAAAGTGTTACTAACAGAGGGAACTTGAATAAACATCAAATGATTCATACTGGAGAAAAACCATTTAAATGTACAGTTTGTCCAAAGAGTTTTACTCACAGAGGGAACTTTAATAAACATCAAATGATTCATACTGGAGAAAAACCATTTAAATGTACAGTTTGTCCAAAGAGTTGTAATACAAAAGGGAGCTTGAATAGACATCAAATTTTTCATACTGGAGAGAAACCATTTAAATGTACAGGTTGTCCAAAGAGTTTTACTCAAAGATGTAACTTGACTTTTCATCAATTAACTCATACTGGTAAAAAAAGTCATTTAATTGTTTGCAATGCTACAAAAGGTTTACGTGTAAATCTAACTTGACCAGACACCAATTTACAGATACTGGAGAAAAAAACATTTAAATGTTCAGTATGTCAAAAATTGGTTTTGCTCACAGACGGCGCTTGGAGACACACCAATTAATTCCTACATTGAAGAAAAGCTCTTTTAATGCTCACAATGCCGAAAACATTTTATTAATGAAAGTAACATGATCAAGCATCAGTTGATACATTCACTCATAAAATTTTCTAAGTGTACTCTGTGTAATAAAAATGATATTTTAATGTCTAACTTATACAAACACTTGCTATCACTACATGCTTGTGGAGCCGCTAATTTTTGCCGGAGCCAGAGCCAAAAAAATCTGGCGGCTCTGGCTCACTGAGCTCTATATTTAACTGGAGAGTCCATTGAGGTCAAAAACGGGGAAGAAAAGTCTGCCATCTTGGATAGACTTTCCTTTCGTAATAGATACCATGTAGTTATAAAGATGATACTAACTACTGCGTAATCTAAGTTTAAATGAGACATCACATACAAAACAATAATCATTATTATTATCTATTATATATATATAAAATAAACACTTCTATTTCAATTATGACTATAAATTATAAACAAAAAAAAAACTCTTGACTCTTCTGCATGCATTTAAATCAGTTTAATAAACAAACTAAAACATAAATAACAAAGTCATAAAATTAACTGGGATGAGAATTAGATGTACACATTAAGATTATACTTGACTATCCTATCAGTAAAAACAACTGGAAAAAAAATTGGGGTGATGTGGGCAATACTTTCAGCTCTCTCTGCAATAGTTTTTCAGTTTCCAAGCAGACAGTAAAAATACTGTAAGAAGGAACCACTAACCCCCCTCTATTTTTTAAATGTACAAGGCTAGTTGATGGCATATTATCCCCATTTCCTTCTACAATGGCTTCTAAACATTATATAGAGCATTTAATTTATTTTTTAACATTTTTACTACATAGCCAGAAATATATGATATAGCTGCCTCTTTAAACTCTGAAATAGGATCAATGTTAGAAGGGATATTGTGAATAATGATGTCTGAAGGAGAGAGGATGTTGTTAGTGTAAAGGTTGTTAGGTTTGATAGTGATGTTATGATGTTGGAGGCGTTAC
>JAGDYQ010000081.1:1109185-1120535 GCA_021962125.1 Bulinus truncatus | reverse complement strand
TTCGTTTTCAAAAATGTTGACAATCTACTCGCCACTAATACACTTGTGTATTATTAAACGTTGACAATGTACTCATCACTGATGCACTTAACTGCTCCACACCTTTTTTTTTTGCTTTGGTTTGTAGAATTTTTAATATTGGAGCGGGCAAAGGTGAACAATATTGTAACTTACATCGAATGAAAGTATGAAAGGAAGGTCAGAAAGTAAAAGGAAATAAATGGCAAAGCACTGATGTTATTGAAATGTGTGCATTCATTGGATGCCTACTACATACTGGGGGCTCTTACCAGAACAACATATCAGTAAAATTTTAATTTAATCCTGTTGATGGAAATTCCCTTTTTGAGGGCAGCATTTTGAATGAAGACATTCAGCAATCTTCTGAATCATATTAGGTTTGATGACAAGGACACAAGATCAGTCTGTCAAGATAGTGACATTTTTGCTCCAATAAGAGACATTTGGGAAATATTTTTATGTAATTTAGCCCGGTATTATGCTCCTGGAAAAAGCATCACTGTGGATGAACAACTTGTTGGTTTTAGAGGGCATTGCAAATTTATTCAATATCTACCAAGCAAGCCTGACAAATTTTGAATAAATATCTTCTGGGCCTGTGAACCCTCTTCAAGCTATCCCTTGAGAGGCTGCCCATATCTTGGCAAAGAAAGTACAAGTGCCTTGCCAGCAAAGAGAAATGTTGGAATAGCCTCAGAAACAGTTATTACTCTAACAAGTGACTTCCAAGGAAGTGGTCGTAATGTCACAACATTCAATTATTTCACTAGCCCTTAGTTGGAACAGTCAAAAGAAATAAGACATTCCTAACAAAGAAGTTCCAACAAAAGAAAGTTCTGCCTCTCAATGATTCAATATTTTTGTTTAGAACAGATACAACACTGGTCAATTATCAGAGCAAGAAGCAGAAGAATGTACTGCTCCTGAGCACAATGCACAATCGTCCTGATACAGAAGTTGATTCTGAGCGCAAGAAACCAGAGATTGAGCTCTATTACAACAAAACCAAGGGAGGCGTGGGTGCCATGACCAAATGGCAAAGGCATTTTCTGTGAAACTAAAGATGGCCATTGATTGTGTTTTTCAACATGGTTGACCTGGCAACCATTGCAGCAAGAGTTGTATTCAAAACTTAGTATCCTCACCCTTCCACATATTCAGACGCATCAAGTTATTATGAGGCAGAATATTTTTTGTGTTCTAAATTCATTACAAACACTGCATCCAGCTACCCAAACCACTTCAACTAATAAAAGGGCAAGCATAACTGATCTTCCTACTACTTCAATGTCAAAGCAGGACAGATGTGCACTTTATCCAGCAAAAAAAGACAGGAAAACCATATCTCATTGCAGCAAGTGTAGTAGACATACCTGCAACGAACATTGTGTTATGTCTAAACTGTGCATACTGAGCGACAAAGCTCCTATTTTTCATATTTACATATGACTTCTCTGATTTAAAATGTGTACACAGGTTCAATATATTTTTTGACAACCTATGCTTTTAGAGTATTTATTTATATGTAACAATTCTAAAACCTATTTTTTTATATCCCCATACCTTCAGATTACTTATGTTTTGCTAAAAGTTTCAATCCTATTCTATGGATTACACAAAACAGTTTTTAATTAACAAAAAAGTGTTTCAAAGTTAGTTCAGACACAGTTTGTTTTATTTAAAAAGTGTACGGGTGCGTTACACCCAGTTGCCAGGGACAGTAGATAAAAAATTCAGCCCCACACAATAAAGTCACTATGACATGTTTTATAATTTTGAGTTCATCAATGTGTTCATTTCAACTAAGTTATAGATGGTTAAAAAAATTGTAAAAATATTCAAAAGGAGGCAAGAGTTATCAACAATAATATGTGGTCTCCGGGTGTGTTCCAGTCGAGGCGGAAAGGGTTGATTAATTAGGTGCTGATTTATGCCACCTTACTAATGTGCAGAAATGACCTACATTTCATACGTCAAAAGATGTGGCTGACATAACCAACTAACTATCATCAAAAAGTAATCCATCGAGGGAACAATAACCTCCAGTACACAATGCTAACAAACTATAATAACTGAGCATGATTATCAAATGTGCAGCCGATTTACGTGAAATCAAGTGCAGATTTTTTTTTAATTTGATGTCACAGAGGATTTTTATTTATAGCGTTTTCCCCTGAATTCTATTTATAGTTAAAATCAAAACAAAGCATTAAAAAAATGCGCAAAGGCACGTTCAGCACTCATCAGGAAATGAAATCATATAGTTTTTTTATTTATAGCGACGGCGCACCCATTCTGCAAATGGCGTCATAGGTCATAGGTTATTTACGAACGCGCTCGCTAGTGACCTAGTCTGATTAAAATGCTATCTGTTGTAATAAAATTAAAATAATTGAAATGATATTATATATCATTATTATTATTTAATATTTAGGACTCTTACATTTCAAATTAAAAAAACCACAGAAATTATTTTAATCTGTAGATTTTTAAAAAAGAAATATCGAATCGAAGACGCCATTTTGAATTATGTTTTCGTGACCTCGCTGGTTATGTGATTACATTATCAAATACTATTGTTTTATTTATTCCTGGAGGTCGTTTATTTATAGAACGGATTCCCCTCACACCCCCTGCCGCGACCCGGACAAGCTTAGCTGCTTTATAAGTTAGATATGATAAATATGATATATTTTTCTAAATTTTTGTAAATTTTTTTATTTTTAGATTCTTTTGTGTTTAAGCTTCAAGTATATAATTATGTCACAAGTTGCGAAAAGCAATGATCCTCTTAGTACTTTTAAACCACAGAACAAACAATATGATAGGTACATAATATTTCTCTATATATGTTTGTGTGTGCATATATAATAGATTCTATACTTAAGAAAAAAAATAGCTTCTGATCACTGTAGAATTTTAAAAGCTGATTTCCAAAAAATAAATCTCCTAATTATGAATGCTGACATCATTCTGTTTTCATGCATTATAAAGTTTCACAACATTTTATTTTTAAATAACCTTTTTTTTAAATTATTCATCTTTACTTTTAGTCTATTTTTAACATCAATTGACCGCTGAACAGAAACTTTTTAAGAAAAACTTTCTTCTTCTTCTTCCTTTGGCTCTACAGCCCATTTAGGGCCCTGGCCTGCCATACTACACTTCTCCACTTTTCCCGATCCATGGTCTTCTTCCTCCACTCTCTCACTCCTATGGCTTTAAGGTCTTTCTCCACTTCCTCCAACCATCTGCTTCTTGGCCTGCCTTTAGGCCTTTTCTCATTAGGTGTTGTCTTATAAATCGTTTTTGGACCTCTGTTGTTTTCCATTCTTTCTATGTGCCCTACCCACCTTAATCTATTCATTTTAATTTCAGCTGTTATATTTGGTTCTTCGTACAGTTCGTACAGCTCTGAATTGGTTCTACTTCTCCACTCGTTATTGTCCTTTACTGGCCCATATATTTTTCTAAATATTTTCCTTTCCCAAGTGTTTAGCATATTTTCTGCTTGTTTGCTGATGGTCCATGTTTTGCTACCATATGTTACTGCTGGCCGGATCATTGTCTTGTATATGGTTTTTTTAATTTTTCTGGAGATCTGTCTGTTTTTCAGTATTTTATGCAGTGTATAATATATTCTGTTCCCTACTTCTATTCTGTTTTTTATCTCTATCATTATATCGTTTTTCTCACTTATGGTTGATCCCAGGTATTTAAAGTTTTCTACTCTTTCAAATGCTCTATCACTGATTTTGAAAAATTTTTCTCTTCCTTCTTTTCCATTTCTTTGTAACAGCATATATTGAGTCTTTGTTTCGTTTACTGTTAAACCTGCTTTCTGAGCTGCTGTTTCTAATTCTATGTATGCTTTTGCTATATCCTTGCTTTGCTTTCCTATCAATGTTATCAATGTTATCAGCATATGCAAGGTATTGGATGGGTTCTGTAAATATTGTTCCTGTTTTCATAGACTTTGTTTTTTCACTTCTGAGGTAGTGTGTTATAGTTCCTTGCTTATCCAACTGTACGTTTCTTATGACTTTTTCTAGGGTTAAGTTGAAAAGTATGCACGAAAGGGAGTCTCCTTGTCTAAGTCCTTGGTTTACTTTAAATTCTCTTGAGCTTTCCCCTTGGATTTTCACTTTGCTTCTTGAGTTGTTTAATGTCATACGTACTAGTCTAATGAGCTTGTTGGGGATACACAACTCTTGCAATGTTTTGTAAAGATAATTTCTATTGATGCTGTCATATGCCATCTTGAAATCTATGTACAGCTGATGTAGGTTTATATTATGCTCATAACATTTTTCTAGAGTGTTTCGAAGGGAAAAGATGTGGTCTGTGGTTGCTCTGCTAGGCCTGAAACCACATTGATAGTCACCTAATACTGTTTCACTGAAATTCCCTATTCTGCAGGCTATTATTTTTGTTAGTATTTTATAAACATTGTTGAGAAGTGAGATTCCTCTGTAGTTGTTGCAGTTAAGTTTCGAACCTTTCTTGTGTAGCGGAACTATTAAGGCTGTTTCCCATTCTGTTGGCATTATCTCTTCTTTCCATATTTTATTGACCATCCTGTGTATTTCTAAGTGTAGTGTGCGTCCTCCATATTTGAGTAACTCAGCATTTATGTTATCTTCTCCTGGTGCTTTATTGTTTTTGGTCTTTTTAATAATAATATTTATTTCTTCTATGGTTGGTTCTTCTATTTCTGCCCCATCGTCCTCCGCAATGTTTGGTACATCATTCTCGCTGTCAGTTTTAATGTTCAGCATTTCTTCAAAATATTCTGCCCACCTTTCTAGAACCATTTCATTTTCTACAAGCAGGTCGCCTGATTTGTTAAGACACATGTGAGATCTAAGAAAAACTTTCGTATTTTGTTTTTATCATTCTTTTAAATTCAAATTTTTTGTAAATTTTAAATAAATTATTATTTTGTAGATTTCGAAACCAAAATGAGACCTGTGTCTCAAAAAAAAGTGTAAGTACAAAACCACTTTTATTTATTTCCCCCAAATATTTCATATTTCAAAAGGCAGCCTTATAAAAAAAAAACACCAATCTTGGTTTTTTAAAATGAGAACTTTGTTGTATTAGTTGAATTTTTTTTTCTGTAGTTTTCAAATTAACTTGTTTTGTGTAGAAATATGAGACAAAATAAGAATCAATAGAAATTTGAATATATGTTTCTCAAAATTGTATTCCAGTCAGCGTTATGCAAGTCAATATTTTTATTTATATATTTTTTTTTATCTATGTATTACTTCTTTTGTACTCTATTTATAGAAAAAAATCATTGTCTATTGTAAAATGTTATTTTGCAGTATTTACGCAAAGGACACATTTTGTATTTGGAATGATTAGATACAGGCAATACTTAAAATGACAGTATTTTACGAGTAAAACATTTTGCAGATTTAACAAGGAAGATGGATTTCAGTCATCATAGTGAATAAACACGTCAAGGGAAACATCATCCTTTCAAAATTCAAATTCCTTTATACAATGATATGTAAAATCAACTTTCGGACTTCATTTATTCCTTAACTACCAAACCATTTCTTAGACATTTCTGTCACATGCACCTTATCTAGGGTTATTAGAAATAACACAGCAATACTTTCAGTGACACACAAACACTAACTGCAACTTTGAGATGCAATACTAAAATCTTTAATCAACCACTTGAATACGATGTACCAATGACATTATATTAGCACGACCTCGCATGCCAGGTGTATAACACGACTTCCCGCTCCAACAACTGGACATCAACTAATCAAGATTAACTGTCCACACAGTCCAGCTACACACATAGACACACAGCGCACCACTCAGTCTCCAGTTACACGCTGATGCATTCACACATACATACATACACACACACACACACACACACACTCAGTCAATTTGTGAAAACAGCATTCGCCAAAAAGTATTATTACTAAAAATCACTGATTTTATTATTAGATGCTATACTAAAGGATATGTTAACAACTAGATACTGTTGACAATGTATTACAAATAAATGAATTGCTATTTCAATGTTTTATCATTCAATTTTATTATTCAGTTAACGTAAATAAATGCACTTTAGATATTATAAAAGCAGTTTTCAAGGTCAACATATACTACAATCATTCTGCCAGGATTGACTGAGGTTGTGTCCAAGCACATAGCTTGAACCTTCTCAACCAGCTGCCACTCCACCAACAATTTGTGAACAGAATTTTTTTCATTCTCACTGGTTCCAGATTTCAGCTTTGGCACACATAACTGTTTGCCCATCCCATCACCTGAAACTAAAACTGGTAGCCTGTCATCTGAGCCCTCCCCAAATATTGCTGGAGGTATCTTTACATCCAAATGGATGACTAATGGGCAAGTTGCTTTAGCAACTGACTGCGCTCATTGAATAGTGCTACGTGAAATAGGAAGTGCATATGAATCGTGCTGCAGAAATAGAAATAAGTAGTCAAACAGCTTCACGATCAGATGTTTTATTACGATAAAGGCACTTGTTACACTTGGATTTAAAAATTGGTCTCCAGAGGTTTTCATTACTTGTGTTATCTTGTCTCGCTGTTTACCTGATTTGCTAATTTTGGTCAGTATGTATTCATCGTCATATTCAGTTTCATCATCATGAAAACTGCTTCCTAATGAACAGTCATCAACAAATATGGCAGAAGGTAACACTAAACAAGAAGTTATGACATGACATAGTTAAACAGACAACCCTAAGTAAATAAAACAGTAAATATGCAAAATGTAAATTACATGAAAGTTCGGCGATTTTCGATGAAATTTTGAAAATCCATGATCGTTGAGCATCATCTTGCAGTTGGCACAAGAAGCTGAAACTCTGTCCTAATTAATGGTTTGCTATAAGGAAAACCACTCTAATATATATAAGTTAATATTTACGTTTAAAATGACTGTCTTTATAACATAATTTCGTATTTAATATATCACATTACATTATTTTTAGTGCATTAATACATGCATAGTAATGTATGTTGTAGGGTTGGGGTTAGGGTTATAGTCTTAGAAATCCGACCCTCGCTTAAAAAGCTAGATTTGGTATTAATTTTCCATAAGTACTAATTGATATATTGATAATATGTGATATTATATATTTTGATATATATTTTTATCTATTTGTATTGATTAAATATTTGTTGTTCTTTATTCTCTAGATATATGAAAAAGAGCAAATCAGAGTAACAAAAATGTCATAGATAAAAGTGGTAAGACAATATTGTTTATAAAATCTCACGGGTTTGCGACATGTAATTAACCTTATTTATTACAAATGTGAATTTCGGAAGGTAATAAATATATAAGCAAATATGTACATAAGACAACAAATATTTTTTTTTAAATAATTATCACAAAATAGGAAGCTCTTCTTGAATCATTCAATTGGTTGCGTTTAATTTTTCCTTATCTTTAGGATCAAAACTAAAAACTTTTTCAGAAAATTATACAACGAAGATAACTAAATATTCACATCTTATTTACATAAGCAAGAATTATTTCAAGCAACTCATATCGAACAAAAAAATATTTTTCCTTTTTAATTTCCTTTTTAAACTCAGTGTTATTTCTATTTATATAACATTTGTTTGTAATAGAAACGATTATTGGAAAATTGTGCAATATAGTTTTATGTGTAATGCTACACACATCAATTGGCACCTATCATAAAAAAAAACAGAAACAACTAAAAATCGTAAATTTATCTTAAAGTATAGATCTAGATAAGAGCATGTAAAACACAATAGAACTCAGTATTGGATATCATTTGAATTATTGTTTGTTCCATTCACTAAATACGAAAACAAGCAATTTAAGTCTTTTCCGTTTCGGACAAAGGACATTTTAGAGCATTTTCGTTACGGTTACGCCGGACAAAATTCGTATAGAGAGGGAAGTAATCATGTTGAATAATTGTTACAAAAATAAATAATGATTACGCCCCTTTTTATGCCCTCAGAGGTCCTATCGCAAAAGGAACTTTTGATGTACACATGGCAGGCCAAGACCTACAAAATGATATATACATCATGGGTCTAGGACTTATGGTTGTTGAGATCTAGGGTGATGACGGACAGACAGATAGAGAGAAAGACAGACAAAACGGGGACAATAGATCATTTTTTTTCGAAAATGCTCTAAAAAGAAAACATATCGTGCATAATTCACCATACAAAAGATTATATTAAGACACTAAAAGCTGTAATACGATGAAAACATTAATTTTTAGAAACATTTATACTCATTACCATTTTTATAATGTACAGTTTTTCAAAATTTCTAAAGATTATTTTTTTCTATTACAACTCAAATTCAACCCATGTTTTTCTTTGCATTCCTCAATGAAGTGCACAATTTAGGGATCGTCTATTACTTACGTTAACAATTGAAAGCACATAATTTAGCCCCCCCCCCCCCCCGTATTACTCTTAAAAAATAACCTACACACACACACTTTCTGACAATCTTAAATAACATTCAGCATAGACCAACACATAAATAAGCAATTATTTATAGGTACTAAATTGGTTTCTCTAGATTTAGTGCAAAGATACCACACGCGTACTCTGACATATCTTGAAGTAGACCATACACTTCTGTTACTTCAACGCACAGTGCATTCACCTGCAGATACTCATGAAAGTCATCCTCTGGTGTATGAAATACTACAAGATGGCTATAAATCTACTGAACAGTCAATTTTTTCTTCTATTTTACAGAAGTATTGTAAACAAACTTAATTTTCAGTGTTTAAGCACCTCTTAGTACTTTATGTAGGCCTATATATTTAGCACTATGATTTGTAGCCCTATATGTGTACTTGTACACATTTTATAGGCCAGTCACTAGCCTAACCATCTTGTCTGCTGTTTAATACCTACAGATCATCACTAACTGATTTTTCCAATATTTCAACGACTACAGCTAATTATGTACGAATGAGATAAACTCAAAGTGTTGCTTTGGTTCTTAAAGCAGTGTGAAATATATGACGAAATAATACAGATTTAAAACCACGGAAGGCTTACAAAGGGTTCTTATATTGGTAATAAAATTGTTCGATGCAACTGAACTGATCATATTTTCAGGGTAACTATTTCGGCCCCCTATGCGGCCTACCCTTCCTACGACACTGACTATCTGGTTTAATAATGAACATTTATCTAAAATATAATGAATGACTATATATATTTTAAAAAAATGAAACTAAACAAAAATGTGGAGCAAAAAGGAAATAATAAAATTAATGTAAGAAATGTAAAGTCCAAGTTTATCAAAACCATTGACTTTTCTAGTGCATATTTGCTACAATATAAGGTTATGAAATTTCACATCTTTAAACAAATTTTGCCAATTTTAGATTGCTTTATTTGCGCTCAGAAACAAATTAGGAAAGTTCAAAATATAATTTCTTCTTTTCAAATATGGCTAAATACGCAGTATTAATATTTTAGACATCATCAATTTATTTAATTGTTCGTAGAATGAAATTTGTATCAAGTTCATATTAAACATTGGTAAACGTTTTTTGTGTGTTTGTTAACCATGTTAACAACTAACTTTTTCAGACCTCCACTCCAACTCCCCTTAAGTTATTGACGTATGTAATGGATTACCTCTTTGGTGGGAAAAAAACAACAAATAATTTCAACAAAATAAACAACGTTTTCATGGGGACGTGAAACTTTCATATTTTATCACAAATCACTAATTATATTTACTTTCATTTTAATAAAGCATTCGCGAATAAATATCAGTCAAACAGAAAATGAATATACACATATGCATCGTGTAGGTTTGCATGCAAATGTCATTCTTGTTTCTCACTTAAACAAAAAAGACACTACAGCCGAAAATATAAGTGTTGAACTATGTTTAATGCAAAAATTATTTTCAGTGCCTCAAAACATACAATGGCTCCAAAAACAAAAATCGATTTTTAATGGGTTAAATCAAATATAGAAGAATTAATGCAAAGTATTTAGTGTTTTTTTTAATTGACTTTCATATTATTGTTAGAAAAATGTCACAATTTGGTTTTAATTAAAATTGTACAAGTATATATTTTAAAATTTAAATGAAATTTAAATATTACAACATGTCTTCATTTAAGTAGTGAGTAAAAATTGCAGGTTTTCGACCTTCGATTAAATAAAAAAGTTAAATCACTTAATGTTAATATAAAAATAAAGCCCATTAGAAATAAAAGTTGTTATTGAATGGGTAATAAAAGCTTATCGTTTAATTGAGATAGTTTGTATTTTAAATTAAAAAATAGATGCTGTGATGCAAAAGTCAGTGTTTAAATAATATAGCCATACTTTTTTTACTCTCAAACTACCATTCTATAAATTTTATTCAGTACTTCCCTTATTTTTTCATTGTAAAATCTCTCAAAACTTTAATATTAACCGTTTCATAAACAGATAAAATTAACTTTATCTGAACTCAATGGACTGTTTAGGTCTAATGAGTGAAAAACATAACTTTTTACATTTTTACCCTTGGTAATTTTTGTCTATTTATTGTTTTTCCTGAATAAGATCCATTGAAGACTGTTGACACTAACGGAACTCACTACAAGAAACTGCTTTCTGCAATACAAGAGTTGAACGATATCATAGAAGAAAAATGCGTTAAAGTGTGCGAAGATGTTTTACTGGCTATTTATCAACAGATGAGAGATTTCGGAATCATATATTTCAGCGAAGAACAGAAATTGAAAATAGGATCAACTTTAGGAAAAGCTGTCGACAAAATTTTCACTGTACTTTTTGAGCTTAGCTATGATTTTGATCCTTTGCATGCACAGGCGATGCTAATTTATCGTTCAGCCTTACAGTTTATTTTGGATGATTTCAGTTCATTTCCGATCAATGAAGAAGGAGACCCGTTGAAGCAAATTTTAGATAAAGAGATCGAGGAGAGTGATACCATATATGTATTTGATAAAGCCTTAGACTTTTGGAAGGAGATATATACAGTTGCTTTGGGCGAAGTTTATTCAATGAAAGATCTTTGTAAATCTAAAGAAATTCCAGAAAATCATACATGGTGGTTTGGTAAAGGAAAAAAATAGAATCGCAAATAATGTCCTCAATGATTATTTTTTCATCAAATATATACAATGTAAAATTTAATTATTTTGTTATGATACTAAGCAGATCGAACATTTTTAAAGCGCTCTTTGATATTGAATTACATTCATTATAGGCTTTTTAATTGAATGACTTAAAATAATCCAAGCATTTCTTTACAGATAATCATGTCTGACAAAGAGTTA
>JAGDYQ010000081.1:380281-394195 GCA_021962125.1 Bulinus truncatus | reverse complement strand
TGGGTGATGTGAGTGAGAGAGTGGGTGATGTGAGTGAGGGAGTGGGTGATGGGAGTGAGAGAGTAGGGTTATGGGAGTGAGAGAGAGGGGTGATGATGGAGTGAGGGAGGGTATGGGAGTGAGAGAGAGGGTGATGTGAGAGGGAGTGGGTGATATAAGTGAGAGTGGGGTGATGTGAGTGAGGAAGTGGGTGATGGGAGTGAGAGAGTGGGTGATGTGAGGAGTGGGTGATATGGAGTGAGAGAAAGTGGGTGATGGGAGTGAGGGAGTGGGTGATGGGAGTGAGAGAGTGGATGATGTGAGTGAGAGAGTGGGTGATGTGAGTGAGAGAGTTGGTGATGTGAGTGAGAGAGTGGGTTATGGGAGTGGGTAATGGGAGTGAGAGAGTGGGTTGGTGGGAGTGAGAGAGTGGGTTATGGGAGTGAGGGAGTGGGTTATGTGAGTGAGAGAGTGGGTGATGTGAGTGAGGGAGTGGGTGATGGGAGTGAGGGAGTGGGTGATGTGAGTGAGAGAGTGGGTGATGTGAGTGAGAGTGGGTGATGTGAGTGAGAGAGTGGGTTATGGGAGTGGGTAATGGGAGTGAGAGAGTGGGTGATGTGAGTGAGGGAGTGGGTGATGTGAGTGAGAGAGTGGGTGATGTGAATGAGAGAGTGGGTGATGTAAGTGAGGGAGTGGGTGATGTAAGTGAAGGAGTGGGTGATGTGAATGAGGGAGTGGGTGATGTGAGTGAGGGAGTGGGTGATGTGAGTGAGAGAGTGGGTGATGTGAGTGAGGGAGTGGGTGATGAGAGTGAGGGAGTGGGTGATGGGAGTAAGAGAGTGGGTGATGTGAGTGAGAGAGTGGGTGATGTGGAGTGAGGAAGTGGGTGATGAGATTGAGGAAGTGGGTGATGTGAGTGGAGAGTGGGTGATGTGAGTGAGAGAGTGGGTGATGTGAGTGAGAGAGTGGGTGATGTGAGTGAGAGAGTGGGTTATGGGAGTGAGAGAGTGGGTGATGTGAGTGAGAGAGTGGGTGATTGGAATGAGGGAATGGGTGATAATAGTGAGAGAGTGGGTCATGTGAGTGAGAGAGTGGGTCATGTGAGTGAGGGAGTGGGTGATGTGAGTGAGGGAGTGGGTGATGTAAGTGAAGGAGTGGGTGATGTAAGTGAAGGAGTGGGTGATGTGAATGAGGGAGTGGGTGATGTGAGTGAGGGAGTGGGTGATGTGAGTGAGAAAGTGGGTGATGTGAGTGAGGGAGTGGGTGATGAGAGTGAGGGAGTGGGTGATGGGAGTAAGAGAGTCGGTGATGTGAGTGAGAGAGTGGGTGATGTGAGTGAGGAAGTGGGTGATGAGATTGAGGAAGTGGGTGATGTGAGTGAGAGAGTGGGTGATGTGAGTGAGAGAGTGGGTGATGTGAGTGAGAGAGTGGGTGATGTGAGTGAGAGAGTGGGTTATGGGAGTGAGAGAGTGGGTGATGTGAGTGAGAGAGTGGGTTATGTGAGTGAGAGACGGGGTAATGTGAGTGAGGGAGTGGGTGATGTGAGTGAGGGAGTGGGTGATGGGAGTGAGAGAGTGGGTGATGTGAGTGAGAGAGTGGGTGATGTGAGTGAGAGAGTGGGTTATGGGAGTGGGTAATGGGAGTGAGAGAGTGGGTGATGGGAGTGAGGGAATGGGTGATGATAGTGAGAGAGTGGGTCATGTGAGTGAGAGAGTGGGTGATGGGAGTGAGAGAGTGGACGATGGGAGTGAGGGAATGGGTGATGATAGTGAGAGAGTGGGTCATGTGAGTGAGAGAGTGGTTGATGGGAGTGGGTTATGGGAGTGAAAGAGTGGGTGATGGGAGTTGGTGATGGGAGTGAGAGAGTGGGTGATGGGAGTGGGTGATGGGAGTGAGAGAGTGGATGATGGGAGTGAGAGAGTGGGTTTTGGGAGTGGGTGATGGGAGTGAGAGAGTGGGTGATGGGAGTGAGACAGTCAGTTATGGGAGTGGGTGATGGGAGTGAGAGAGTGGCTTATGGGAGTGAGGGAGTGGGTGATGGGAGTGAGAGAGTGGGTGATGTGAGTGAGAGAGTGGGTTATGAGAGTGAGGGAGTGGGTGATGTGAGTGAGGGAGTGGGTGATGTGAGTGAGAGAGTGGGTGATGTGAGTGAGAGAGTGGGTGATGTGAGTGAGAGAGTGGGTGATGTGAGTGAGGGAGTGGGTGATGTGAGTGAGAGAGTGGGTGATGTGAGTGAGAGAGTGGGTGATGTGAGTGAGAGAGTGGGTGATGTGAGTGAGGGAGTGGGTGATGGGAGTGAGAGAGTGGGTGATGGGAGTGAGAGAGTGGGTGATGTGAGTGAGGGAGTGGGTGATGGGAGTGAGAGAGAGGGTGATGTGAGTGAGGGAGTGGGTGATATAAGTGAGAGAGTGGGTGATGTGAGTGAGGAAGTGGGTGATGGGAGTGAGAGAGTGGGTGATGTGAGTGAGGGAGTGGGTGATATGAGTGAGATAGTGGGTGATGTGAGTGAGGGAGTGGGTGATGGGAGTGAGAGAGTGGATGATGTGAGTGAGAGAGTGGGTGATGTGAGTGAGAGAGTTGGTGATGTGAGTGAGAGAGTGGGTTATGGGAGTGGGTAATGGGAGTGAGAGAGTGGGTTATGGGAGTGAGAGAGTGGGTTATGGGAGTGAGGGAGTGGGTTATGTGAGTGAGAGAGTGGGTGATGTGAGTGAGAGAGTGGGTTATGGGAGTGAGGGAGTGGGTGATGTGAGTGAGAGAGTGGGTGATGTGAGTGAGAGAGTGGGTGATGTGAGTGAGAGAGTGGGTTATGGGAGTAGGTAATGGGAGTGAGAGAGTGGGTGATGTGAGTGAGGGAGTGGGTGATGTGAGTGAGAGAGTGGGTGATGTGAGTGAGAGAGTGGGTGATGTGAGTGAGAGAGTGGGTGATGTGAGTGAGGGAGTGGGTGATATGAGTGAGAGAGTAGGTGATGTTAGTGAGGGAGTGGGTGATGGGAGTGAGAGAGTGGATGATGTGAGTGAGAGAGAGGGTGATGTGAGTGAGAGAGTGTGTGATGTGAGTGAGAGAGTGGGTTATGGGAGTGGGTAATGGGAGTGAGAGAATGGGTTATGGGAGTGAGAGAGTGGGTTATGGGAGTGAGGGAGTGGGTTATGTGAGTGAGAGAGTGGGTGATGTGAGTGAGAGAGTGGGTTATGGGAGTGAGGGAGTGGGTGATGTGAGTGAGGGAGTGGGTGATGTGAGTGAGAGAGTGGGTGATGTGAGTGAGAGAGTGGGTGATGTGAGTGAGAGAGTGGGTGATGTGAGTGAGGGAGTGGGTGATGGGAGTGAGAGAGTGGGTGATGTGAGTGAGAGAGTGGGTGATGTGAGTGAGGGAGTGGGTGATGTGAGTGAGAGAGTGGGTGATGTGAGTGAGGGAGTGGATGATATGAGTGAGAGAGTAGGTGATGTGAGTGAGGGAGTGGGTGATGGGAGTGAGAGAGTGGATGATGTGAGTGAGAGAGAGGGTGATGTGAGTGAGAGAGTGTGTGATGTGAGTGAGAGAGTGGGTTATGGGAGTGGGTAATGGGAGTGAGAGAATGGGTTATGGGAGTGAGAGAGTGGGTTATGGGAGTGAGGGAGTGGGTTATGTGAGTGAGAGAGTGGGTGATGTGAGTGAGAGAGTGGGTTATGGAAGTGAGGGAGTGGGTGATGTGAGTGAGGGAGTGGGTTATGGGAGTGGGTAATGGGAGTGAGAGAGTGGGTGATGTGAGTGAGGGAGTGGGTGATGGGAGTGAGGGAGTGGGTGATATGAGTGAGAGAGTGGGTGATGTGAGTGAGGAAGCGGGTGATGGGAGTGAGAGAGTGGATGATGGGAGTGAGGGAACGGGTGATGATAGTGAGAGAGTGGGTCAAGTGAGTGAGAGAGTGCGTGATGTGAGTAAGGGAGTGGGTGATGCGAGTGGGTGATGGGAGTGAGAGAGTGGGTGATGTGAGTGAAAGAGTGGGTGATGTGAGTGATAGAGTGGGTGATGTGAGTGAGGGAGTGGGTGATGGGAGTGAGAGAGTGGGTGATGTGAGTGAGAGAGTGGGTGATGTGAGTGAGAGAGTGGGTTATGGGAGTGGGTAATGGGAGTGAGAGAGTGGGTGATGTGAGTGACGGAGTGGGTGATGGGAGTGAGGGAGTGGGTGATATGAGTGAGAGAGTGGGTGATGTGAGTGAGGAAGCGGGTGATGGGAGTGAGAGAGTGGATGATGGGAGTGAGGGAACGGGTGATGATAGTGAGAGAGTGGGTCATGTGAGTGAGAGAGTGGGTGATGGGAGTGAGAGAGTGGGTGATGGGAGTGAGAGAGTGGATGATGAGAGTGAGAGAGTGGTTGATGGGAGTGGGTGATGTGAGTGAGGGAGTGGGTGATGTGAGTGAGAGAGTGGGTGATGTGAACTAGAGAGTGGGTGATGTGAGTGAGAGAATGGGTGATGTAAATGGGTAATGGGAGTGAGAGAGTGGGTGATGGGAGTGAGAGAGTGGGTGATGTGAGTGAGAGAGTGGGTCATGTGAGTGAGGGAGTGGGTGATGTGAGTGAGGGAGTGGGTGATGTAAGTGAGGGAGTTGGTGATGTGAATAAGGGAGTGGGTGATGTGAGTGAGGGAGTGGGTGATGTGAGTGAGGGAGTGGGTGATGTGAGTAAGAGAGTGGGTCATGTGAGTGAGGGAGTGGGTGATGTGAGTGAGGGAGTGGGTGATGTAAGTGAGGGAGTTGGTGATGTGAATGAGGGAGTGGGTGATGTGAGTGAGGGAGTGGGTGATGTGAGTGAGGGAGTGGGTGATGTGAGTGAGGAAGTGGGTGATGGGAGTAAGAAAGTGGGTGATGTGAGTGAGAGAGTGGGTGATGTGAGTGAGGAAGTGGGTGATGAGAGTGAGGAAGTGGGTGATGGGAATGAGAGAGTGGGTGATGTGACTGAGAGAGTGGGTGATGAGAGTGAGGGAGTGGGTGATGGGAGTGAGAGAGTGGGTGATGTGAGTGAGAGAGTGGGTGATGTGAGTGAGGGAGTGGGTGATGAGAGTGAGGGAGTGGGTGATGGGAGTGAGAGAGTGGGTTATTGGAGTGAGAGAGTGGGTGATGTGAGTGAGAGAGTGGGTTATGGGAGTAGGTAATGGGAGTGAGAGAGTGCGTGATGTGAGTAAGGGAGTGGGTGATGCGAGTGGGTGATGGGAGTGAGAGAGTGGGTGATGTGAGTGAAAGAGTGGGTGATGTGAGTGATAGAGTGGGTGATGTGAGTGAGGGAGTGGGTGATGGGAGTGAGAGAGTGGGTGATGTGAGTGAGAGAGTGGGTGATGTGAGTGAGAGAGTGGGTTATGGGAGTGGGTAATGGGAGTGAGAGAGTGGGTGATGTGAGTGAGGGAGTGGGTGATGGGAGTGAGAGAGTGGGTGATGTGAGTGAGGGAGTGGGTGATATGAGTGAGAGAGTGGGTGATGTGAGTGAGGAAGCGGGTGATGGGAGTGAGAGAGTGGGTGATGTGAGTGAGGGAGTGGGTGATATGAGTGAGAGAGTGGGTGATGTGAGTGAGTTGTGGGTGATGGGTGTGAGAGAGTGGATGATGTGAGTGAGAGAGTGGGTGATGTGAGTGGGTGATGGGAGTAAGAGAGTGGGTGATGGGAGTGAGAGAGTGGGTGATGGGAGTGAGAGAGTGGGTGATGGGAATGGGTGATGGGAGTGAGAGAGTGAGTGATGGGAGTGGGTGATGGGAGTGAGAGAGTGGGTGATGGGAGTGAGAGAGTGGGTGATGGGAGTGGGTGATGGGAGTGGGTGATGGGAGTGAGAGAGTGGGTGATGGGAGTGAGAGAGTGGGTGATGGGAGTGAGAGAGTGGGTGATGGGAGTGGGTGATGGGAGTGAGAGAGTGAGTGATGGGAGTGGGTGATGGGAGTGAGAGAGTGGGTGATGGGAGTGAGAGAGTGGGTGATGGGAGTGGGTGATGGGAGTGGGTGATGGGAGTGGGTGATGTGAGTGAGAGAGTGGGTGATGGGAGTGACAGAGTGGGTGATGGGAGTGAGAGAGTGGGTGATGGGAGTGAGAGAGTGGGCGATGGGAGTGAGAGAGTGGGTGATGGGAGTGAGAGAGTGGGTGATGGGTGTGAGAGAGTGGGTGATGGGAGTGAGGAAGTGGGTGATGGGAATGAGAGAGTGGGTGATGTGACTGAGATAGTGGGTGATGAGAGTGAGGGAGTGGGTGATGGGAGTGAGAGAGTGGGTGATGTGAGTGAGAGAGTGGGTGATGTGAGTGAGGGAGTGGGTGATGAGAGTGAGGGAGTGGGTGATGGGAGTGAGAGAGTGGGTTATTGGAGTGAGAGAGTGGGTGATGTGAGTGAGAGAGTGGGTTATGGGAGTAGGTAATGGGAGTGAGAGAGTGCGTGATGTGAGTAAGGGAGTGGGTGATGCGAGTGGGTGATGGGAGTGAGAGAGTGGGTGATGTGAGTGAAAGAGTGGGTGATGTGAGTGATATGAGTGGGTGATGTAGTGAGTGGGTGATGGGAGTGAGAGAGTGGGTGATGGGAGTGAGAGAGTGGGTGATGTGAGTGAGAGAGTGGGTTATGGGAGTGGGTTATGGGAGTGAGAGAGTGGGTGATGTGAGTGAGGGAGTGGGTGATGGGAGTGAGAGAGTGGGTGATGTGAGTGAGGGAGTGGGTGATATGAGTGAGAGAGTGGGTGATGTGAGTGAGGAAGCGGGTGATGGGAGTGAGAGAGTGGGTGATGTGAGTGAGGGAGTGGGTGATATGAGTGAGAGAGTGGGTGATGTGAGTGAGTTGTGGGTGATGGGTGTGAGAGAGTGGATGATGTGAGTGAGAGAGTGGGTGATGTGAGTGGGTGATGGGAGTAAGAGAGTGGGTGATGGGAGTGAGAGAGTGGGTGATGGGAGTGAGAGAGTGGGTGATGGGAATGGGTGATGGGAGTGAGAGAGTGAGTGATGGGAGTGGGTGATGGGAGTGAGAGAGTGGGTGATGGGAGTGAGAGAGTGGGTGATGGGAGTGGGTGATGGGAGTGGGTGATGGGAGTGAGAGAGTGGGTGATGGGAGTGAGAGAGTGGGTGATGGGAGTGAGAGAGTGGGTGATGGGAGTGGGTGATGGGAGTGTGAGAGTGAGTGATGGGAGTGGGTGATGGGAGTGAGAGAGTGGGTGATGGGAGTGAGTGAGTGGGTGTTGTGAGTGGGTGATGGGAGTGGGTGATGGGAGTGGGTGATGTGAGTGAGAGAGTGGGTGATTGGAGTGATGAGAGTGGGTGATGGGAGTGAGAGAGGGGGTGATGGGAGTGAGAGAGTGGGCGATGGGAGTGAGAGAGTGGGTGATGGGAGTGAGAGAGTGGGTGATGGGTGTGAGAGAGTGGGTGATGGGAGTGAGAGAGTAGGTGATGGGAGTGGGTGATGTCAGTGAGAGAGTGGGTTATGGGAGTGGGTGATGGGAGTGAGAGTGTGGGTGATGTGAGTGAGGGAGTGGGTGATGTGAGTGAGAAAGTGGGTGATGTGAGTGAGGGAGTGGGTGATGAGAGTGAGGGAGTGGGTGATGGGAGTAAGAGAGTGGGTGATGTGAGTGAGAGAGTGGGTGATGTGAGTGAGGAAGTGGGTGATGTGAATGAGGGAGTGGGTGATGTGAGTGAGGGAGTGGGTGATGTGAGTGAGAAAGTGGGTGATGTGAGTGAGGGAGTGGGTGATGAGAGTGAGGGAGTGGGTGATGGGAGTAAGAGAGTGGGTGATGTGAGTGAGAGAGTGGGTGATGTGAGTGAGGAAGTGGGTGATGAGAGTGAGGAAGTGGGTGATGGGAGTGAGAGAGTGGGTGATGTGACTGAGAGAGTGGGTGATGAGAGTGAGGGAGTGGGTGATGGGAGTGAGAGAGTGGGTGATGTGAGTGAGAGAGTGGGTGATGTGAGTGAGGGAGTGGGTGATGAGAGTGAGGGAGTGGGTGATGGGAGTGAGAGAGTGGGTTATTGGAGTGAGAGAGTGGGTGATGGGAGTGAGAGAGTGGGTGATGTGAGTGAGGGAGTGGGTGATGTGAGTGAGAGAGTGGGTGATGGGAGTGAGGGAGTGGTGATGGGAGTGGGTGATGGGAGTGAGAGAGTGGGTGATGAGAGTGAGAGTGTGGGTGATGGGAGAGAGAGTGGGTGATGGAAGTGAGGGAGTGGGTGATGGGAGTGGGTGATGGGAGTAAGAGAGTGGGTGATGAGAGTGAGAGTGTGGGTTATGGGAGTGGGTAATGGGAATGAGAGAGTGGGTGATGTGAGTGAGAGAGTGGGTGATGTGAGTGAGAGAGTGGGTGATGTGAATGAGGGAGTGGGTAATGTGAGTGAGGGAGTGGGTGATGAGAGTGAGGGAGTGGGTGATGGGAGTAAGAGAGTGGGTTATGTGAGTGAGAGAGTGGGTGATGTGAGTGAGAGAGTGGGTTATGGGAGTAGGTAATGGGAGTGAGAGAGTGGGTGATGTGAGTAAGGGAGTGGGTGATGCGAGTGGGTGATGGGAGTGAGAGAGTGGGTGATGTGAGTGAAAGAGTGGGTGATGTGAGTGATAGAGTGGGTGATGTGAGTGAGGGAGTGGGTGATGGGAGTGAGAGAGTGGGTGATGTGAGTGAGAGAGTGGGTGATGTGAGTGAGAGAGTGGGTTATGGGAGTGGGTAATGGGAGTGAGAGAGTGGGTGATGTGAGTGAGAGAGTGGGTGATGTGAGTGAGAGAGTGGGTGATGTGAGTGAGGGAGTGGGTGATATGAGTGAGAGAGTGGGTGATGTGAGTGAGGGAGTGGGTGATGGGAGTGAGAGAGTGGGTGATGTGAGTGAGGGAGTGGGTGATATGAGTGAGAGAGTAGGTGATGTGAGTGAGTTGTGGGTGATGGGAGTGAGAGAGTGGATGATGTGAGTGAGAGAGTGGGTGATGTGAGTGAGAGAGTGGACGATGTGAGTGAGGGAGTGGATGATGGGAGTGAGAGAGTGGGTGATGGGAGTGAGAGAGTGGGTGATGGGAGTGAGAGAGTGGTTGATGGGAGTGGGTGATGGGAGTGAGAGAGTGGGTGATGGGAGTGGGTGATGGGAGTGGGTGATGGGAGTGGGTGATGGGAGTGGGTGATGGGAGTGGGTGATGGGAGTGGGTGATGGGAGTGGGTGATGGTAGTGGGTGATGGGAGTGGGTGATGGGAGTAAGAGAGTGGGTGATGGGAGTGAGAGAGTGGGTGATGGGAGTGAGAGAGTGGGTGATGGGAATGGGTGATGGGAGTGAGAGAGTGGGTGATGGGAGTGGGTGATGGGAGTGAGAGAGTGGGTGATGGGAGTGAGAGAGTGGGTGATGGGAGTGGGTGATGGGAGTGGGTGATGGGAGTGGGTGATGGGAGTGGGTGATGGGAGTGGGTGATGGGAGTGAGAGAGTGGGTGATGGGAGTGAGAGAGTGGGTGATGGGAGTGGGTGATGGGAGTGAGAGAGTGAGTGATGGGAGTGGGTGATGGGAGTGAGAGAGTGGGTGATGGGAGTGAGAGAGTGGGTGATGGGAGTGGGGTGATGGGAGTGGTTGATGGGAGTGGGTGATGTGAGTGAGAGAGTGGGTGATGGGAGTGAGAGAGTGGGTGATGGGAGTGAGAGAGTGGGTGTGATGGGAGTGAGAGAGTGGGTACGATGGGAGTGAGATAGTGGGTGATGGGAGTGAGAGAGTGGGTGATGGGTGTGAGAGAGTGGGTGATGGGAGTGAGAGAGTAGGTGATGGGAGTGGGTGATGGGAGTGAGAGAGTGGGTTATGGGAGTGGGTGATGGGAGTGAGAGTGTGGGTTATGGAATGGGGGAGTAAAACATGGTGATCTGGGAAAGGGGTGAGTAGGGAGGTAATGAGTTTGAATATCCCCTACAAACATCGTGTACACATTTGCTAACACATACATATATATATATATATATATATATATATATATATATATATATATGGTGACCATTGTGTTCTATCATCAATATGCAATACATCTGGTGGCCACTTCCTGTTCTGTCTAGAAGTTTCTTGTACAGATTCTTAAACACTGTTTGGATTACATGGCTAGGGGAAGTAATAAAAGCTTGACGTCGGGTCCTAGTTGGAGATGGGGGGGGGGAGGAGGTAACTAATTTTGTCAATAAATAGAATTGAACAGAAAGCAAATGTTGTTTTAATACAATATTGAGTTCATCCTTGTACAAATTGAATGTGTTAAATTGCAGAATCTGTACAAAAATAACAACCATGTTATAATTAGGCTTGAATATTTAATTAGATCTAATATATTCAAGTGTAACGCACGGTTTGTAAGTAGATCTAAATGTAATAACAACTTTTCTTACATCTTAAAATAATTTTTTTCTGAGAACTAAAAAAACCTAAAGATAACCAAACCAATTGGTTGTGCCACATACCCAATGAAAACCAAACCAGTTTTTTGGGACACATACCCAATAAAAAAAAACAGTTTGTTGGGCCACTTAGCAATGACAACCAAACATGTTTGGGCTGAATAAGGAGCAAACCACCAATGTGTCGGACCATTAATTGAGTAACGACCAAACCAATGTGTTGGGCCATTAATTGAGTAACGACCAAACCAATGTGTTGGGCCATTAATTGAGTAACGACCAAACCAATGTGTTGGGCCATTAATTGAGTAACGACCAAACCAATGTGTTGGGCCATTAATTGAGTAACGACCAAACCAATGTGTCGGACCATTAATTGAGTAACGACCAAACCAATGTGTTGGGCCATTAATTGAGTAACGACCAAACCAATGTGTTGGGCCATTAATTGAGTAACGACCAAACCAATGTGTTGGGCCATTAATTGAGTAACGACCAAACCAATGTGTCGGGCCACCTTCTCAATAACAAAGGGAAATAAAACAGTTTGTTGGGCGGAATAGAACTCAAAGACAACATGGAAAGAAGTAAAATAAAAATAGTTCAAAGACTGACTTATGCAGAAATAAAGCCGTTATGGGAATATATTTGGTTACTGAATCATAAACTACAAATTTCCTAAATATTATTGAAGTTTAAATTTTAGAATGTGTTTTTATTTTACAAATATGTTTGGTGTTTAAATAAGAACAAAATGCACCTTTGTTAAAGCACAACCTTGCCACACCCGTTATCCAATACATAGCTCCACAATGATTTTGTCCTAATGACAATATATATATATACGAGAGAGAGAGAGAGAATATGACAATGTGTAAACTCGTTTTGTAAACTTGTAACTTCCAGTAACTCAATGTACATACAGCTTCATGAATAATAATTTGGCTTTTGACCACACAAAAAATTTACTTTAGACGCACCCCCCCCCCCCCAACTCTGTTAAAAAATTGTAGAAACATTTCTCACATATTTCTAAAGTAATATCTACATATTGGACGGCTAGTGATACGGTAAATGTTTTTATACTCAAATTGGCCTAGGTAGTCAGCCTGGAAGTTGCTTTTCGCAATTCTTTTCTGTCTTGTACTTGAACTTTTTGCTGGGATTGACTATAATAAATAGTAATGGTGTTCAAATAGTCAAACTATTTTTTTTTTAAATTAGATCCCTATTAACCGGAGCTCAAAACGTCTCTCACGGACCCTGCATACAAGTACATAACTTGAGAAACACTGTTGTTACAAGACAAACAAGTCGAGAAATTTCATCCGCTAGACTTTTACACACACAAACACAAATTACCTTTAAAAAAATGAAACCTTCAGAAGAATGACGTCATATATCAAGTTCACCGGTAAAAGTTGTCTCAGAATGAAAAGTAAATAGTTACATTGTTTAATTATATCACTATTGTACCCATCAATGTGAACATCTCCGTAAACAACTTACAAATAGAAAAAAAATGACTGATTATGTAAAGTTTAGTAGTTTTTTTTTTTAAAGCAAATAATGCCATCAATAACAAACCCGGTGAAATACTTTCCAATCAAGGAGTAAACAAATGAAATGAAGTTCTATAACTCTTGGTCGACCAACGAGTCTCAGACAAAACATAGTCCTACAGACAGGCGAGCGTCTTACATCGTAATCTGTTGTATTGGACTTAAATATCGGTGCTGGTGAAAAACTATGGCGCACAGGAAAGGTCATTTTTCACCGAAATTCTCCACTGCAATAAAATTCATTTATAAAGTAGCAATAGCGGGATTCTGAAACTCGAATAAGTGGTAAACATATTTCTGTAATTAATATATTGAGAAAATAAACGAAAATTGCAAATTAGAGATCTGAAGTCTAATAATTTAAAATTAGAGATCTAAAGTTCAATAATTTAAAATTAGATATCTGAAGTCCAATTATTTCAAATTCTTCCAAAATCGTAAATCCACTAATGATGAATGAAAATATGAAAATAAAATAGATTTAAAAATATACTTCGTGTGGACATCTGGTCTTAAATTCAAAGCTATTTTTTTTTCAAAACTGTATATACTTTATGTATACATTGCATATAAACTCAACAATAAATATGATTGGGGAAAAAAAGCTAAAAATTTAATTATACGCTCATGAAAACTGTATGGATGGGTTGGTGCATGTGCACTTACAATCAATTAGGATTCTAGAAGTAAATCTGTAATCCATTATCTATGTTGAAATGTTTAATCTCACTTTTGACCATAAAATCAACACTGACTTTATTGGTCACTTTATTTATCAGTTTATTATATGCAATTTATATATATATATATATATATATATATATATATATATATGTGTGTGTGTGTGTGTGTGTGTGTGTGTGTGTTTGTGTGTGTGTGTGTGTTTAAACATAATAACTGTCAGTTTATGTAGGGTTAACATGTTTAAACATAATAACATAATAAAAGTGGCATTAATGCTGCCCGAAGAGGAATCTAAAAATGTCGCACAAACTTTTTCGAAACCTGAACCTCTTGGAGTCCGAATTAAATTAATTCCCAGGAACACGAACATGTTTTGAAATACGAACATACGACGTGTTTTTTTTTCTGTTTATATTTCAGTCTATCGCCACTGCGATCAATATATCTTTAAGATATTGACAACATTTCACTGTGTTGTTAAAGTATCCGGTATATTTATAACATTTCAATGTATAGTCGAGTATCCGGTATATTTACATTTCACTGTGTTGTTAAAGTATCCGGTATATTTATAACATTTCAATGTGTAGTCAAAGTATCCGGTATATTTACAACATTTCAATGTGTAGTCAAAGTATCCGGTATATTTACATTTCACTGTGTTATCAAAGTATCCGATATATTTACAACATTTCACTGTGTTGTCAAACTATCCGGTATATTTACAACATTTCACTGTGTTATCAAAGTATCCGGTATATTTATGCTCTTATTTCAATGTGTAGTCAAAGTATCCGGTATATTTATAACATTTCAATGTGTAGTCAGAATATCCGGTATATTTACAACATTTCAATGTATAGTCAAAGTATCCGGATATTTACATTTCACTGTGTTATCAAAGTATCAAGTATATTTACAACATTTCACTGTGTTTTCAAAGTATCCGGTATATTTACAACATTTCACTGTGTTATCAAAGTATCCGGTATATTTACAACAATTCACTGTGTTATCAAACTATCCGGTATATTTACAACATTTAACTGTGTTGTCAAACTATCCGGTATATTTACAACATTTCACTGTGATGTCAACTTCCTCCGGTATATTTACAACATTTCACTGTGTTATCAAACTATCCGGTATATTTACAACATTTCACTGTGTTGTCAAAGTATCCAGTATATTTACAACATTTCACTGTGTTATCAAAATTATCCGGTATATTTATAACATTGCAATGTGTAGTCAAAGTATCCGGTATATTTATAACATTTCAATGTGTAGTCAAAGTATCAAAGTATATTTACAACATTTCATCATGTATCAAAGTATCAGATATTTACATTTCACTGTGTTATCAAAGTA